>CAWVNZ010003032.1:0-123058 GCA_963930735.1 Dioctria linearis
CTGTAGAAAAGGCAATACCTGGCGTATTTAAAATTTGCGACAGTAAAAAATTAATTTGGGGAAAATTTACTATAGAAAAGGCAATCCCTGGCGAAATTAAAATTTGCGACAGTAAAAAATTATTTTTTGAAAAATTTACTGTAGAAAAGGCAATCCCTGGCGTAATTAAAATTTGCGACAGTAAAAAATTAGTTTTTGAAAAATTTACTGTAGAAAAGGCAATACCTGGCCCAATTAAAATTTGCGACAGTAAAAAATTATTTTTGAATAATTTACTATAGAAAAGGCAATCCCTGGCGTAATTAAAATTTGCGACAGTAAAAAAAAAAAATTTTGAAAAATTTACTATAGAAAAGGCAATCCCTGGCGTATTTAAAATTTGCGACAGTAAAAAATTAATTTTTGAAAATTTACTGTAGAAAAGGCAATCCCTGGCGTAATTAAAATTTGCGACAGTAAAAAATTATTTTTTGAAAAATTTACTATAGAAAAGGCAATCCCGGGCGTATTTAAAGTTTGCGACAGTAAAAAATTATTTTTTGAAATATTTACTGTAGAAAAGGCAATCCGTGGCGTATTTAAAATTTGCGACAGTAAAAAATTAATTTGTGAAAAATTTACTATAGAAAAGGCAATCCCTGGCGTAATTAAAATTTGCGACAGTAAAAAATTATTTTTTGAACAATTTACTGTAGAAAAGGTAATCCCCTGGCGCAATTAAAATTTGCGACAGTAGAAACTTATTTTTTTGAAAAATTTACTATAGAAAAGGCAATCCCTGGCGTAATTAAAATTTTCGACAGTAAAAAATCAATTTTTGAAAAATTTACTATAGAAAAGGCAATCCCTGGCGTAATTAAAATTTTGCGACAGTAAAAAAATTATTTTTTGAAAAATTTACTGTAGAAAAGGCAATCCCTGGCGCAATTAAAATTTGCGACAGTAAAAAATTATTTTTTGACAAATTTACTATAGAAAAGCAATCCCTGGCGTATTTAAAATTTGCGACAATAAAAAATTAATTTGTGTAAAATTTACTATCGAAAAGGCAATCCCCTGGCGTAATTAAAATTTGCGACAGTAAAAAATTATTTTTTTGAAAAATTTACTGTCGAAAAGGCAATCCCTGGCGCAATTAAAATTTGCAACAGTAGAAAATTATTTTTTGAAAAATTTACTATAGAAAAGGCAATTCCTGGCTTAATTAAAATTTCCGACAATAAAAAATTAATTTTTGAAAAATTTACTATAGAAAAGGCAATCCCTGGCGGATTTAAAATTTGCGACAGTAAAAAATTATTTTTTGAAAAAATTTACTGTAGAAAAGGCAATCCCTGGCGTAATTAAAATTTGCGACAGTAAAAAAATTATTTTTTGAAAAATTTACTGTAGAAAAGGCAATACCTGGCGTATTTAAAATTTGCGACAGTAAAAAATTAATTTGGGGAAAATTTACTATAGAAAAGGCAATCCCTGGCGAAATTAAAATTTTCGACAGTAAAAAAATTATTTTTTGAATAATTTACTGTAGAAAAGGCAATCCCTGGCGCAATTAAAATTTGCGACAGTAAAAAAATATTTTTTGAATAATTTACTATAGAAAAGGCAATCCCTGGCGTAATTAAAATTTGCGACAGTAAAAAAAAAATTTTTGAAAAATTTACTATAGAAAAGGCAATCCCTGGCGTATTTAAAATTTGCGACAGTAAAAAATTAATTTTTGAAAAATTTACTGTATAAAAGGCAATCCCTGGCGCAATTAAAAGTTGCGACAGTAAAAAATTAGTTTCTGAATAATTTACTATAGAAAAGGCAATCCTGGCGTATTTAAAATTTGCGACAGTAGAAAATTATTTTTTGAAAAATTGACTATAGAAAAGGCAATCCCTGGCGTATTTAAAATTTTCGACAGTAAAAAATTAATTTTTGAAAAATTTACTATAGAAAAGGCAATCCCTGGCGCAATTAAAATTTGCGACAGTAAAAAAATTATTTTTTGCAAAATTTACTATAGAAAAGGCAATCCCTGGCGTATTTAAAGTTTGCGACAGTAAAAAATTAATTTTTGAAAAATTTACTATAGAAAAGGCAATCCCTGGCGTAATTAACATTTGCGACAGTAAAAAATTAATTTTTGAAAAATTTACTTTAGAAAAGGCAATCCCTGGCGCAATTAAAGTTTGCGACAGTAAAAAATTATTTTTGAAAAATTTACTGTAGAAAAAGGCAATCCCTGGCGCAATTAAAAGTTGCGACAGTAAAAAATTAGTTTTTGAAAAATTTACTGTAGAAAAGGCAATCCCTGGCGTAATTAAAATTTGCGACAGTAAAAAATTAGTTTTTGAAAAATTTACTGTAGAAAGGCAATACCTGGCGTATTTAAAATTTGCGACAGTAAAAAATTAATTTGGGGAAAATTTACTATAGAAAAGGCAATCCCTGGCGAAATTAAAATTTTCGACAGTAAAAAATTATTTTTTGAAAAATTTACTGTAGAAAAGGCAATCCCTGGCGTAATTAAAATTTGCGACAGTAAAAAATTAGTTTTTGAAAAATTTACTGTAGAAAAAGGCAATCCCTGGCGCAATTAAAATTTGCGACAGTAAAAAATTATTTTTTGCAAAATTTACTATAGAAAAGGCAATCCCTGGCGTATTTAAAGTTTGCGACAGTAAAAAATTAATTTTGAAAAATTTACTATAGAAAAGGCAATCCCTGGCGTAATTAACATTTGCGACAGTAAAAAATTAATTTTTGAAAAATTTACTTTAGAAAAGGCAATCCCTGGCGCAATTAAAATTTGCGACAGTAAAAAAATTATTTTTGAAAAATTTACTGTAGAAAAGGCAATCCCTGGCGCAATTAAAAGTTGCGACAGTAAAAAATTAGTTTTTGAAAAATTTACTGTAGAAAAGGCAATCCCTGGCGTAATTAAAACTTGCGACAGTAAAAAATTAGTTTTTGAAAAATTTACTGTAGAAAAGGCAATCCCTGGCGCAATTAAAATTTTCGACAGTAAAAAATTAGTTTCTGAATAATTTACTATAGAAAAGGCAATCCCTGGCGAAATTAAAATTTGCGACAGTGAAAAAATTATTTTTTGAAAAATTTACTGTAGAAAAGGCAATCCCTGGCGTAATTAAAATTTGCGACAGTAAAAAATTAGTTTTTGAAAAATTTACTGTAGAAAAGGCAATCCCTTGCGCAATTAAAATTTGCGACAGTAAAAAATTATTTTTTGAATAATTTACTATAGAAAAGGCAATCCCTGGCGTAATTAAAATTTGCGACAGTAAAAAAAAAAATTTTTGAAAAATTTACTATAGAAAAGGCAATCCATGGCGTATTTAAAATTTGCGACAGTAAAAAAATTAATTTTTGAAAAATTTACTGTAGAAAAGGCAATCCCTGGCGTAATTAAAATTTGCGACAGTAAAAAATTATTTTTTGCAAAATTTACTATAGAAAAGGCAATCCCTGGCGTATTTAAAGTTTGCGACAGTAAAAAATTATTTTTTGAAATATTTACTGTAGAAAAGGCAATCCGTGGCGTATTTAAAATTTGCGACAGTAAAAAATTAATTTGTGAAAAATTTACTATAGAAAAGGCAATCCCTGGCGTAATTAAAATTTGCGACAGTAAAAAATTATTTTTTGAACAATTTACTGTAGAAAAGGCAATCCCTGGCGCAATTAAAATTTGCGACAGTAGAAACTTATTTTTTGAAAAATTTACTATAGAAAAGGCAATCCCTGGCGTAATTAAAATTTTCGACAGTAAAAAATCAATTTTTGAAAAATTTACTATAGAAAAGGCAATCCCTGGCGTAATTAAAATTTGCGACAGTAAAAAATTATTTTTTGAATAATTTACTGTAGAAAAGGCAAATCCCCTGGCGCAATTAAAATTTGCGACAGTAAAAAATTATTTTTTGAAAAATTTACTATAGAAAAGGCAAATCCCTGGCGTATTTAAAATTTGCGACAGTAAAAAATTAATTTGTGTAAAATTTACTATCGAAAAGGCAATCCCTGGCGTAATTAAAATTTGCGACAGTTAAAAATTATTTTTTGAAAAATTTACTGTCGAAAAGGCAATTCCTGGCGCAATTAAAATTTGCGACAGTAGAAAATTATTTTTTTGAAAAATTTACTATAGAAAAGGCAATCCCTGGCTTAATTAAAATTTCCGACAATAAAAAATTAATTTTTGAAAAATTTACTATAGAAAAGGCAATCCCTGGCGGATTTAAAATTTGCGACAGTAAAAAAATTATTTTTTGAAAAATTTACTATAGAAAAGGCAATCCCTGGCGTATTTAAAATTTGCGACAGTAAAAAATTAATTTGTGAAAAATTTACTATAGACAAGGCAATCCCTGGCATATTAAAAATTTGCGATAGTAAAAAATTATTTTTTGAAAAATTTACCCGTAGAAAAGGCAATCCCTGGCGCAATTAAAATTTGCGACGGTAGAAAATTATTTTTTGAAATATTTAGAAAAGGCAATCCCTGGCGTAATAAAAATTTGCGACAGTAAAAAATTATTTTTTGAAAAATTTACTATAGAAAAGGGCAATACCTGGCGTATTTAAAATTTGCGACAGTAAAAAATTAATTTGGGGAAAATTTACTATAGAAAAGGCAATCCCTGGTGAAATTAAAATTTGCGACAGTAAAAATTATTTTTTGAAAAATTTACTGTAGAAAAGGCAATCCCTGGCGCAATTAAAATTTGCAACGGTAGAAAATTATTTTTTGATAAAAATACTGTAGAAAAGGCAATCCCTGGCGTAATTAAAATTTGCGACAGTAAAAAAATATTTTTTGAAAAATTTACTGTAGAAAAAGGCAATACCTGGCGTATTTAAAATTTGCGACAGTAAAAAATTAATTTGGGGAAAATTTACTATAGAAAAGGCAATCCCTGGCGAAATTAAAATTTTCGACAGTAAAAAATTATTTTTTGAAAAATTTACTGTAGAAAAGGCAATCCCTGGCGTAATTAAAATTTGCGACAGTAAAAAATTAGTTTTTGAAAAATTTACTGTAGAAAAGGCAATCCCTGGCGCAGTTAAAATTTGCGACAGTAAAAAATTATTTTTTGAATAATTTACTATAGAAAAGGCAATCCCTGGCGTAATTAAAATTTGCGACAGGAAAAAAAAAATTTTTGAAAAATTTACTATAGAAAAGGCAATCCCTGGCGTATTTAAAATTTGCGACAGTAAAAAATTAATTTTTGAAAAAATTTACTGTAGAAAAGGCAATCCCTGGCGTAATTAAAATTTGCGACAGTAAAAAAATTATTTTTTGCAAAATTTACTATAGAAAAGGCAATCCCTGGCGTATTTAAAGTTTGCGACAGTAAAAAATTAATTTTTGAAAAATTTACTATAGAAAAGGCAATCCCTGGCGTAATTAACATTTGCGACAGTAAAAAATTAATTTTTGAAAAATTTACTTTAGAAAAGGCAATCCTGGCGCAATTAAAATTTGCGACAGTAAAAAATTATTTTTTGAAAAATTTACTGTAGAAAAGGCAATCCCCTGGCGCAATTAAAAGTTGCGACAGTAAAAAATTAGTTTTTGAAAAATTTACTGTAGAAAAGGCAATCCCTGGCGTAATTAAAATTTTGAGACAGTAAAAAATTAGTTTTTGAAAAATTTACTGTAGAAAACGCAATCCCTGGCGCAATTAAAATTTTCGACAGTAAAAAATTAGTTTCTGAATAATTTACTATAGAAAAGGCAATCCCTGGCGTAATAAAAATTTGCGACAATAAAAAATTATTTTTTGCAAAATTTACTATAGGAAAAGGGCAATCCCTGGCCCAGTTAAAAGTTGCGACAGTAAAAAATTATTTTTTGAAAAATTTACTGTAGAAAAGGCAATCCCCTGGCGCAATTAAAAGTTGCGACAGTAAAAAATTAGTTTTTGAAAAATTTACTGTAGAAAAGGCAATCCCTGGCGTAATTAAAATTTGCCACAGTAAAAAATTAGTTTTTGAAAAATTTACTGTAGAAAAGGCAATCCCTGGCGCAATTAAAATTTTCGACAGTAAAAAATTAGTTTCTGAATAATTTACTATAGAAAAGGAAATCCCTGGCGTAATTAAAATTTGCGACAGTATAAAATTATTTTTTGAAAAATTTACTATAGAAAAGGTAATCCCTGACGCAGTTACAATTTGCGACAGCAAAAAATTATTTTTTTGCAAAATTTACTATAGAAAAGCAATCGCTGGCGCAATTAAAATTTGCGACAACAAAAAATTATTTTTTGAAAAATTTACTGTATAAAAGGCAATCCCTGTCGCAATTAAAATTGCGGCAGTAAAAAATTAGTTTTTGTAAAATTTACTGCAGAAAAGGCAATCCCTGGCGTAATTAAAATTTGTGACAGTAAAAAATTACTTTTTGAAAAATTTACTATAGAAAAGGCAATCCCTGGCGTATTTAAAATTTGCGACAGTAAAAAATTATTTTCTGAAAAATTTATTACAAAAAACGCAATCCTTGGCGCAATTAAAATTTGCGACAGTAAAAAAAGTAATTTTTGAAAAATTTACTATAGAAAAGGCAATCTCTGGCGCAATTAAAATTTGCGACAGTAAAAAATTAATTTCTGAAAAATTTACTATAGAAAAGGTAATCCCTGGCGTAATTAAAATTTGCGACAGTAAAAAAATAGTTTTTGAAAAATTTACGGTAGTAAAGGCAATCCCTGGTGCAATTAAAATTTGCGACTGTAAAAAATTAGTTTTTGAATAATTTACTATATAAAAAGGCAATCCCTGGCGCAATTAAAATTTGCGACAGTAAAAAATTATTTTTTGAAAAATTTACTATAGAAAAGGCAATCCCTGTCGTATTTAAAATTTGCGACAGTAAAAAATTATTTTTTGAACAATTTACTGTAGAAAAGGCAATGCCTGGCGCAATTAAAATTTGCGACAGTAAAAAATTAGTTTTTGAAAAATTTACTATAGAAAAGGCAATCCCTGGCGTAATTAAAATTTGCGACAGGATAAAATTATTTTTTGTAAAATTTACTGTAGAAAAGACAATCCCTGGCGCAATTAAAATTTGCGACAGTATAAAATTATTTTTTGAAAAATTTACCGTAGAAAAGGCAGTCCCTGGCGCAATTAAAATTTGCGACAGTAAAAAATTAATTTGTGAAAAATTTACTATAGAAAAGGCAATCCCAGGCGTAATTAAAATTTGCGACAGTAAAAACTTAGTTTTTGAAGAATTTACTATAGAAAAGGCAATCCCGGGCGTATTTAAAATTTTCGAGAGTAGAAAATTATTTTTTGAAAAATTGACTATAGAAAAGGCAATCCCTGGCGTAATTAAAACTTTCGACAGTAAAAAATTAATTTTTGAAAAATTTGCTATAGAAAAGGCAATCCCTGGCGTAATTAAAATTTGCGACAGTAAAAAATTATTTTTTGAAATATTTACTGTAGAAAAGGCAATCCGTGGCGTATTTAAAATTTTCGACAGTAAAAAATTAATTTGTGAAAAATTTACTATAGAAAAGGCAATCCCTGGCGTAATTAAAATTTGCGACAGTAAAAAATTATTTTTTGAACAATTTACTGTAGAAAAGGCAATCCCTGGCGCAATTAAAATTTGCGACAGTAGAAAATTATTTTTTGAAAAATTTGCTATATAAAAGGCAATCCCTGGCGTAATTAAAATTTGCGACAGTAAAAAATTAATTTTTTTTTAAATTTACTATAGAAAAGGCAATCCCTGGCGTAATTAAAATTTGCGACAGTAAAAAATTATTTTTGAAAAATTTACTGTAGAAAAGGCAATCCCTGGCGCAATTAAAATTTGCGACAGTAAAAAATTATTTTTTGAAAAATTTACTATAGAAAAGGTAATCCCTGGCGTATTTAAAATTTGCGACAATAAAAAATTATTTTTTGAAAAATTTACTATAGAAAAGGCAATCCCTGGCGTAATTAAAATTTGCGACAGTAAAAAATTAATTTGTGAAAAATTTACTATAGAAAAGGCAATCCCAGGCGTAATTAAAATTTGAGACAATAAAAACTTAGTTTTTGAAAAATTTACTATAGAAAAGGCAATCCCTGGCGTATTTAAAATTTGCGAGAGTATAAAATTATTTTTTGAAAAATTGACTATAGAAAAGGCAATCCCTGGCGTAATTAAAACTTTCGACAGTAGAAAATTAATTTTTGAAAAATTTGCTATAGAAAAGGCAGTCCCTGGCGTAATTAAAATTTGCGACAGTAAAAAATTATTTTTTTGAAATATTTACTGTAGAAAAGGCAATCCCTGGCGCAATTAAAATTTGCGACAGTAAAAAATTATTTTTTTGAAAAATTTACTATAGAAAAGGCATTCCCTGGCGTATTTAAAATTTGCGACAGTAAAAAATTAATTTGTGTAAAATTTACTATCGAAAAGGCAATCCCTGGCGTAAATAAAATTTGCGACAGTAAAAAATTATTTTTTGAAAAATTTACTGTTGAAAGGCAATCCCCAGGCGCAATTAAAATTTGCGACAGTAGAAAATTATTTTTTGAAAAATTTACTATAGAAAAGGCAATCCCTGGCGTAATTAAAATTTTCGACAATAAAAAATTAATTTTTGAAAAATTTACTATAGAAAAGGCAATCCCTGGCGTATTTAAAATTTGCGACAGTAAAAATTTTTTTTTTAAAAATTTACTATAGAAAAGGCAATCCCTGGCGTAATTAAAATTTGCGACAATAAAAAATTATTTTTTGAAAAATTTACTATAGAAAAGACAATCCCTGGCGGATTTAAAATTTGCGACAGTAAAAAATTATTTTTTGAAAAATTTACTATAGAAAAGTTAATCCCTGGCGTAAATCAAATTTGCGACAATAAAAAAATATTTTTTGCAAAATTTACTATAGAAGAGGCAATCCCTGGCGTAATTAAAATTTGCGACAGTAAAAAATTAATTTGTGAAAATTTTTTTTAAAATTTGCGACAGTAAAAAATTATTTTTTTGAAATATTTACTGTAGAAAAGGCAATCCCTGGCGCAATTAAAATTTGCGACAGTAAAAAATTATTTTTTTGAAAAATTTACTATAGAAAAGGCATTCCCTGGCGTATTTAAAATTTGCGACAGTAAAAAATTAATTTGTGTAAAATTTACTATCGAAAAGGCAATCCCTGGCGTAAATAAAATTTGCGACAGTAAAAAAATTATTTTTTGAAAAATTTACTGTTGAAAGGCAATCCCCAGGCGCAATTAAAATTTGCGACAGTAGAAAATTATTTTTTGAAAAATTTACTATAGAAAAGGCAATCCCTGGCGTAATTAAAATTTTCGACAATAAAAAATTAATTTTTGAAAAATTTACTATAGAAAAGGCAATCCCTGGCGTATTTAAAATTTGCGACAGTAAAAATTTTTTTTTTAAAAATTTACTATAGAAAAGGCAATCCCTGGCGTAATTAAAATTTGCGACAATAAAAAATTATTTTTTGCAAAATTTACTATAGAAGAGGCAATCCCTGGCGTATTTAAAATTTGCGACAGTATAAAATTATCTTTTGAAAAATTTACTATAGAAAAGGCCATCCCTGGCGTAATTAAAATTTGCGACAGTAAAAAATTAGTTTTTTGAAAATTTACTGTAGAAAAGGCAATCCCTTTCGCAATTAAAATTTTCGACAGTAAAAAATTAGTTTTTGAATAATTTACTATAGAAAAAGGCAATCCCTGGCGTAATTAAAATTTTGCGACAGTAAAAAATTATTTTTTGAAAAATTTACTATAGAAAAGGCAATCCCTGGCGTAATTAAAATTTGCGACAATAAAAAATTATTTTTTGCAAAATTTACTATAGAAGAGGCAAACCCTGGCGTATTTAAAATTTGCGACAGTATAAAATTATTTTTTGAAAAATTTACTATAGAAAAGGTAATCCCTGACGCAGTTACAATTTGCGACAGTAAAAAATTATTTTTTTGCAAAATTTACTATAGAAAAGCAATCGCTGGCGCAATTAAAATTTGCGACAATAAAAAATTATTTTTTGAACAATTTACAGTAGAAAAGGCAATCACTGACCCAATTAAAATTTGCGGCAGTAAAAAATTAGTTTTTGGAAAATTTACTGTAGAAAAGGCAATCCCTGGCGTAATTAAAACTTGTGACAGTAAAAAATTAGTTTTTGAATAATTTACTATAGAAAAGGCAATCCCTGGCGCAATTAAAATTTGCCACAGTAAAAAAATTATTTTTTTGAAAAATTTAGTATAGAAAAGGCAATCCCTGTCGTATTTAAAATATGCGACAATAAAAAATTATTTTTTGAAAAATTTACTGTAGAAAAGGCAATCCCTGGCGCAATTAAAATTTCCGACAGTAAAAAATTAGTTTTTGAAAATTTTACTATAGAAAAGGCAATCCCTGGCGTAATTAAAATTTGCGACATTATAAAATAATTTTTTGTAAAATTTACTGTAGAAAAGGCAATCCCTGGCGCAATTTAAATTTGCGACAATATAAAATTATTTTTTGAAAAATTTACTGTAGAAAAGGCAGTCCCTGGAGCAATTAGAATTTGCGACAGTAAAAAATTAATTTGTGAAAAATTTACTATATAAAAGGCAATCCCTGGCGTAATTAAAATTTGCGACAGTAAAAAATTAGTTTTTGAAAAATTTACTATAGAAAAGGCAATCCCTGGCGTATTTCAAATTTGCGACAGTAGAAAATTATTTTTTGAAAAATTGACTATAGAAAAGGCAATCCCTGGCGTAATTAAAATTTTCGACAGTAAAAAATTAATTTTTGAAAAATTTACTATAGAAAAGGCAATCCCTGGCGTAATTAAAATTTGCGACAGTAAAAAATTATTTTTTGAAATATTTACTGTAGAAAAGGCAATCCGTGGCGTATTTAAAATTTGCGACAGTAAAAAATTAATTTGTGAAAAATTTACTATAGAAAGGCAATCCCTGGCGTAATTAAAATTTGCGACAGTAAAAAATTATTTTTTGAACAATTTACTGTAGAAAAGGCAATCCCTGGCGCAATTAAAATTTGCGACAGTAGAAACTTATTTTTTGAAAAATTTACTATAGAAAAGGCAATCCCTGGCGTAATTAAAATTTTCGACAGTAAAAAATCAATTTTTGAAAAATTTACTATAGAAAAGGCAATCCCTGTCGTAATTAAAATTTGCGACAGTAAAAAATTATTTTTTGAAAAATTCACTGTAGAAAAGGCAATCCCTGGCGCAATTAAAATTTGCGACAGTAAAAAATTATTTTTTGAAAAATTTACTATAGAAAAGCCAATCCCTGGCGTATTTAAAATTTGCGACAGTAAAAAATTAATTTGTGTAAAATTTACTATCGAAAAGGCAATCCCTGGCGTAATTAAAATTTGCGACAGTAAAAAATTATCTTTTGAAAAATTTACTGTCGAAAAGGCAATCCCTGGCGCAATTAAAATTTGCAACATTAGAAAATTATTTTTTGAAAAATTTACTATAGAAAAGGCAATCCCTGGCTTAATTAAAATTTCCGACAATAAAAAATTAATTTTTGAAAAATTTACTATAGAAAAGGCAATCCCTGGCGGATTTAAAATTTGCGACAGTTAAAAAATTATTTTTTGAAAAATTTACTATAGAAAAGGCAATCCCTGGCGTATTTAAAATTTGCGACAGTAGAAAATTATTTTTTGAAAAATTGACTATAGAAAAGGCAATCCCTGGCGTAATTAAAATTTTCGACAGTAAAAAATTAATTTTTGAAAAATTTACTACAGAAAAGGCAATCCCTGGCGTAATTAAAATTTGCGACAGTAAAAAATTATTTTTTGAAATATTTACTGTAGAAAAGGCAATCCGTGGCGTATTTAAAATTTGCGACAGTAAAAAATTAATTTGTGAAAAATTTACTGTAGAAAAGGCAATCCCTGGCGTAATTAAAATTTGCGACAGTAAAAAATTATTTTTTGAAATATTTACTGTAGAAAAGGCAATCCGTGGCGTATTTAAAATTTGCGACAGTAAAAAAGTAATTTTTGAAAAATTTACTATAGAAAAGGCAATCCCTGGCGCAATTAAAATTTGCGACAGTAAAAAATTAATTTTTGAAAAATTTACTATAGAAAAGGTAATCCCTGGCGTAATTAAAATTTGCGACAGTAAAAAAATAGTTTTTGAAAAATTTACGGTAGTAAAGGCAATCCCTGGCGCAATTAAAATTTGCGACTGTAAAAAATTAGTTTGTGAATAATTTACTATATAAAAAGGCAATCCCTGGCGCAATTAAAATTTGCGACAGTAAAAAATTATTTTTTGAAAAATTTACTATAGAAAAGGCAATCCCTGTCGTATTTAAAATTTGCGACAGTAAAAAATTATTTTTTGAAAAATTTACTGTAGAAAAGGCAATGCCTGGCGCAATTAAAATTTGCGACAGTAAAAAATTAGTTTTTGAAAAATTTACTACAGAAAAGGCAATCCCTGGCGTAATTAAAATTTGCGACAGGATAAAATTATTTTTTTGTAAAATTTACTGTAGAAAAGACAATCCCTGGCGCAATTAAAATTTGCGACAGTATAAAATTATTTTTTGAAAAATTTACTGTAGAAAAGGCAGTCCCTGGCGCAATTAAAATTTGCGACAGTAAAAAATTAATTTGTGAAAAATTTACTATAGAAAAGGCAATCCCAGGCGTAATTAAAATTTGCGACAGTAAAAACTTAGTTTTTGAAAAAATTACTATAGAAAAGGCAATCCCGGGCGTATTTAAAATTTGCGACAGTAGAAAATTATTTTTTTGAAAAATTGACTATAGAAAAGGCAATCCCTGGCGTAATTAAAACTTTCGACAGTAAAAAATTAATTTTTGAAAAATTTGCTATAGAAAAGGCAATCCCTGGCGTAATTAAAATTTGCGACAGTAAAAAATTATTTTTTGAAATATTTACTGTAGAAAAGGCAGTCCGTGGCGTATTTAAAATTTGCGACAGTAAAAAATTAATTTGTGAAAAATTTACTATAGAAAAGGCAATCCCTGGCGTAATTAAAATTTGCGACAGTAAAAAATTATTTTTTGAACAATTTACTGTAGAAAAGGCAATCCCTGGCGCAATTAAAATTTGCGACAGTAGAAAATTATTTTTTGAAAAATTTACTATATAAAAGGCAATCCCTGGCGTAATTAAAATTTGCGACAGTAAAAAATTAATTTTTTTTAAATTTACTATAGAAAAGGCAATCCCTGGCGTAATTAAAATTTGCGACAGTAAAAAATTATTTTTTGAAAAATTTACTGTAGAAAAGGCAATCCCTGGCGCAATTAAAATTTGCGACAGTAAAAAATTATTTTTTGAAAAATTTACTATAGAAAAGGTAATCCCTGGCGTATTTAAAATTTGCGACAATAAAAAATTATTGTTTGAAAAATTTACTATAGAAAAGGCAATCCCTGGCGTAATTAAAATTTGCGACAGTAAAAAATTAATTTGTGAAAAATTTACTATAGAAAAGGCAATCCCAGGCGTAATTAAAATTTGCGACAGTAAAAACTTAGTTTTTGAAAAATTTACTATAGAAAAGGCAATCCCTGGCGTATTTAAAATTTGCGAGAGTATAAAATTATTTTTTGAAAAATTGACTATAGAAAAGGCAATCCCTGGCGTAATTAAAACTTTCGACAGTAAAAAATTAATTTTTGAAAAATTTGCTATAGAAAAGGCAATCCCTGGCGTAATTAAAATTTGCGACAGTAAAAAATTATTTTTTGAAATATTTACTGTAGAAAAGGCAATCCCTGGCTCAATTAAAATTTGCGACAGTAAAAAATTATTTTTTTGAAAAATTTACTATAGAAAAGGCATTCCCTGGCGTATTTAAAATTTGCGACAGTAAAAAATTAATTTGTGTAAAATTTACTATCGAAAAGGCAATCCCTGGCGTAAATAAAATTTGCGACAGTAAAAAATTATTTTTTTTTAAATTTACTATAGAAAAGGCAATCCCTGGCGTAATTAAAATTTGCGACAGTAAAAAATTATTTTTTGAAAAATTTACTATAGAAAAGGTAATCCCTGGCGTATTTAAAATTTGCGACAATAAAAAATTATTTTTTGAAAAATTTACTATAGAAAAGGCAATCCCTGGCGTAATTAAAATTTGCGACAGTAAAAAATTAATTTGTGAAAAATTTACTATAGAAAAGGCAATCCCAGGCGTAATTAAAATTTGCGACAGTAAAAACTTAGTTTTTGAAAAATTTACTATAGAAAAGGCAATCCCTGGCGTATTTAAAATTTGCGAGAGTATAAAATTATTTTTTGAAAAATTGACTATAGAAAAGGCAATCCCTGGCGTAATTAAAACTTTCGACAGTAAAAAATTAATTTGTGAAAAATTTACTATAGAAAAGGCAATCCCAGGCGTAATTAAAATTTGCGACAGTAAAAACTTAGTTTTTGAAAAATTTACTATAGAAAAGGCAATCCCGGGCGTATTTAAAATTTGCGACAGTAGAAAATTATTTTTTGAAAATTGACTATAGAAAAGGCAATCCCTGGCGTAATTAAAACTTTCGACAGTAAAAAATTAATTTTTGAAAAAATTTGCTATAGAAAAGGCAATCCCTGGCGTAATTAAAATTTGCGACAGTAAAAAATTATTTTTTGAAATATTTACTGTAGAAAAGGCAATCCGTGGCGTATTTAAAATTTGCGACAGTAAAAAATTAATTTGTGAAAAATTTACTATAGAAAAGGCAATCCCTGGCGTAATTAAAATTTGCGACAGTAAAAAATTATTTTTTGAACAATTTACTGTAGAAAAGGCAATCCCTGGCGCAATTAAAATTTGCGACAGTAGAAAATTATTTTTTGAAAAATTTACTATATAAAAGGCAATCCCTGGCGTAATTAAAATTTGCGACAGTAAAAAATTAATTTTTTTTAAATTTACTATAGAAAAGGCAATCCCTGGCGTAATTAAAATTTGCGACAGTAAAAAATTATTTTTTGAAAAATTTACTGTAGAAAAGGCAATCCCTGGCGCAATTAAAATTTGCGACAGTAAAAAATTATTTTTTGAAAAATTTTACTATAGAAAAGGTAATCCCTGGCGTATTTAAAATTTGCGACAATAAAAAATTATTTTTTTGAAAAATTTACTATAGAAAAGGCAATCCCTGGCGTAATTAAAATTTGCGACAGTAAAAAATTAATTTGTGAAAAATTTACTATAGAAAAGGCAATCCCAGGCGTAATTAAAATTTGCGACAGTAAAAACTTAGTTTTTGAAAAATTTACTATAGAAAAGGCAATCCCTGGCGTATTTAAAATTTGCGAGAGTATAAAATTATTTTTTGAAAAATTGACTATAGAAAAGGCAATCCCTGGCGTAATTAAAACTTTCGACAGTAAAAAATTAATTTTTGAAAAATTTGCTATAGAAAAGGCAATCCCTGGCGTAATTAAAATTTGCGACAGTAAAAAATTATTTTTTGAAATATTTACTGTAGAAAAGGCAATCCCTGGCTCAATTAAAATTTGCGACAGTAAAAAATTATTTTTTTGAAAAATTTACTATAGAAAAGGCATTCCCTGGCGTATTTAAAATTTGCGACAGTAAAAAATTAATTTGTGTAAAATTTACTATCGAAAAGGCAATCCCTGGCGTAAATAAAATTTGCGACAGTAAAAAATTATTTTTTTTTAAATTTACTATAGAAAAGGCAATCCCTGGCGTAATTAAAATTTGCGACAGTAAAAAATTATTTTTTGAAAAATTTACTATAGAAAAGGTAATCCCTGGCGTATTTAAAATTTGCGACAATAAAAAATTATTTTTTGAAAAATTTACTATAGAAAAGGCAATCCCTGGCGTAATTAAAATTTGCGACAGTAAAAAATTAATTTGTGAAAAATTTACTATAGAAAAGGCAACCCCAGGCGTAATTAAAATTTGCGACAGTAAAAACTTAGTTTTTGAAAAATTTACTATAGAAAAGGCAATCCCTGGCGTATTTAAAATTTGCGAGAGTATAAAATTATTTTTTGAAAAATTGACTATAGAAAAGGCAATCCCTGGCGTAATTAAAACTTTCGACAGTAAAAAATTAATTTGTGAAAAATTTACTATAGAAAAGGCAATCCCAGGCGTAATTAAAATTTGCGACAGTAAAAACTTAGTTTTTGAAAAATTTACTATAGAAAAGGCAATCCCGGGTGTATTTAAAATTTGCGACAGTAGAAAATTATTTTTTGAAAAATTGACTATAGAAAAGGCAATCCCTGGCGTAATTAAAACTTTCGACAGTAAAAAATTAATTTTTGAAAAATTTGCTATAGAAAAGGCAATCCCTGGCGTAATTAAAATTTGCGACAGTAAAAAATTATTTTTTGAAATATTTACTGTAGAAAAGGCAATCCGTGGCGTATTTAAAATTTGCGACAGTAAAAAATTAATTTGTGAAAAATTTACTATAGAAAAGGCAATCCCTGGCGTAATTAAAATTTGCGACAGTAAAAAATTATTTTTTGAACAATTTACTGTAGAAAAGGCAATCCCTGGCGCAATTAAAATTTGCGACAGTAGAAAATTATTTTTTGAAAAATTTACTATATAAAAGGCAATCCCTGGCGTAATTAAAATTTGCGACAGTAAAAAATTAATTTTTTTTAAATTCACTATAGAAAAGGAATCCCTGGCGTAATTAAAATTTGCGACAGTAAAAAATTATTTTTTGAAAAATTTACTGTAGAAAAGGCAATCCCTGGCGCAATTAAAATTTGCGACAGTAAAAAATTATTTTTTGAAAAATTTACTATAGAAAAGGTAATCCCTGGCGTATTTAAAATTTGCGACAATAAAAAATTATTTTTTGAAAAATTTACTATAGAAAAGGCAATCCCTGGCGTAATTAAAATTTGCGACAGTAAAAAATTAATTTGTGAAAAATTTACTATAGAAAAGGCAATCCCAGGCGTAATTAAAATTTGCGACAGTAAAAACTTAGTTTTTGAAAAATTTACTATAGAAAAGGCAATCCCTGGCGTATTTAAAATTTGCGAGAGTATAAAATTATTTTTTGAAAAATTGACTATAGAAAAGGCAATCCCTGGCGTAATTAAAACTTGCGACAGTAAAAAATTAATTTTTGAAAAAATTTGCTATAGAAAAGGCAATCCCTGGCGTAATTAAAATTTGCGACAGTAAAATATTATTTTTTGAAATATTTACTGTAGAAAAGGCAATCCCTGGCGCAATTAAAATTTGCGACAGTAAAAAATTATTTTTTTGAAAAATTTACTATAGAAAAGGCATTCCCTGGCGTATTTAAAATTTGCGACAGTAAAAAATTAATTTGTGTAAAATTTACTATCGAAAAGGCAATCCCTGGCGTAAATAAAATTTGCGACAGTAAAAAATTATTTTTTGAAAAATTTACTGTCGAAAAGGCAATCCCTGGCGCAATTAAAATTTGCGACAGTAGAAAATTATTTTTTGAAAAATTTACTATAGAAAAGGCAATCCCTGGCGTAATTAAAATTTTCGACAATAAAAAATTTATTTTTTAAAAATTTACTATAGAAAAGGCAATACCTGGCGTATTTAAAATTTGCGACAGTAAAAAATTAATTTGGGGAAAATTTATTATAGAAAAGGCAATCCCTGGCGAAATTAAAATTTGCGACAGTAAAAAATTATTTTTTGAAAAATTTACTGTAGAAAAGGCAATCCCTGGCGTAATTAAAATTTCCTACAGTAAAAAATTAGTTTTTGAAAAATTTACTGTAGAAAAGGCAATCCCTGGCGCAATTAAAATTTGCGACAGTAAAAAATTATTTTTTGAATAATTTACTATAGAAAAGGCAATCCCTGGCGTAATTAAAATTTGCGACAGTAAAAAAAATAATTTTTGAAAAATTTACTATAGAAAAGGCAATCCCTGGCGTATTTAAAATTTGCGACAGTAAAAAATTAATTTTTGAAAAATTTACTGTAGAAAAGGCAATTCCTGGCGTAATTAAAATTTGCGACAGTAAAAAATTATTTTTTGCAAAATTTACTATAGAAAAGGCAATCCCTGGCGTAATTAAAATTTGCGACAGTAAAAAATTATTTTTTGAAAAATTTACTTTAGAATAGGCAATCCCTGGCGCAATTAAAATTTGCGACAGTAAAAAATTATTTTTTGAAAAATTTACAGTAGAAAAGGCAATCCCTGGCGCAATTAAAAGTTGCGACAGTAAAAACTTAGTTTTTGAAAAATTTACTATAGAAAAGGCAATCCCTGGCGTATTTAAAATTTGCGAGAGTATAAAATTATTTTTTGAAAAATTGACTATAGAAAAGGCAATCCCTGGCGTAATTAAAACTTTCGACAGTAAAAAATTAATTTGTGAAAAATTTACTATAGAAAAGGCAATCCCAGGCGTAATTAAAATTTGCGACAGTAAAAACTTAGTTTTTGAAAAATTTACTATAGAAAAGGCAATCCCGGGCGTATTTAAAATTTGCGACAGTAGAAAATTATTTTTTGAAAAATTGACTATAGAAAAGGCAATCCCTGGCGTAATTAAAACTTTCGACAGTAAAAAATTAATTTTTGAAAAATTTGCTATAGAAAAGGCTATCCCTGGCGTAATTAAAATTTGCGACAGTAAAAAATTATTTTTTGAAATATTTACTGTAGAAAAGGCAATCCGTGGCGTATTTAAAATTTGCGACAGTAAAAAATTAATTTGTGAAAAATTTACTATAGAAAAGGCAATCCCTGGCGTAATTAAAATTTGCGACAGTAAAAAATTATTTTTTGAACAATTTACTGTAGAAAAGGCAATCCCTGGCGCAATTAAAATTTGCGACAGTAGAAAATTATTTTTGAAAAATTTACTATATAAAAGGCAATCCCTGGCGTAATTAAAATTTGCGACAGTAAAAAATTAATTTTTTTTAAATTTACTATAGAAAAGGCAATCCCTGGCGTAATTAAAATTTGCGACAGTAAAAAATTATTTTTTGAAAAATTTACTGTAGAAAAGGCAATCCCTGGCGCAATTAAAATTTGCGACAGTAAAAAATTATTTTTTGAAAAATTTACTATAGAAAAGGTAATCCCTGGCGTATTTAAAATTTGCGACAATAAAAAATTATTTTTTGAAAAATTTACTATAGAAAAGGCAATCCCTGGCGTAATTAAAATTTGCGACAGTAAAAAATTAATTTCTGAAAAATTTACTATAGAAAAGGCAATCCCAGGCGTAATTAAAATTTGCGACAGTAAAAACTTAGTTTTTGAAAAATTTACTATAGAAAAGGCAATCCCTGGCGTATTTAAAATTTGCGAGAGTATAAAATTATTTTTTGAAAAATTGACTATAGAAAAGGCAATACCTGGCGTAATTAAAACTTTCGACAGTAAAAAATTAATTTTTGAAAAATTTGCTATAGAAAAGGCAATCCCTGGCGTAATTAAAATTTGCGACAGTAAAAAATTATTTTTTGAAATATTTACTGTAGAAAAGGCAATCCCTGGCGCAATTAAAATTTGCGACAGTAAAAAATTATTTTTTTGAAAAATTTACTATAGAAAAGGCATTCCCTGGCGTATTTAAAATTTGCGACAGTAAAAAATTAATTTGTGTAAAATTTACTATCGAAAAGGCAATCCCTGGCGTAAATAAAATTTGCGACAGTAAAAAATTATTTTTTGAAAAATTTACTGTCGAAAAGGCAATCCCTGGCGCAATTAAAATTTGCGACAGTAGAAAATTATTTTTTGAAAAATTTACTATAGAAAAGGCAATCCCTGGCGTAATTAAAATTTTCGACAATAAAAAATTAATTTTTTAAAAATTTACTATAGAAAAGGCAATACCTGGCGTATTTAAAATTTGCGACAGTAAAAAATTAATTTGGGGAAAATTTATTATAGAAAAGGCAATCCCTGGCGAAATTAAAATTTGCGACAGTAAAAAATTATTTTTTGAAAAATTTACTGTAGAAAAGGCAATCCCTGGCGTAATTAAAATTTCCTACAGTAAAAAATTAGTTTTTGAAAAATTTACTGTAGAAAAGGCAATCCCTGGCGCAATTAAAATTTGCGACAGTAAAAAATTATTTTTTGAATAATTTACTATAGAAAAGGCAATCCCTGGCGTAATTAAAATTTGCGACAGTAAAAAAAATAATTTTTGAAAAATTTACTATAGAAAAGGCAATCCCTGGCGTATTTAAAATTTGCGACAGTAAAAAATTAATTTTTGAAAAATTTACTGTAGAAAAGGCAATCCCTGGCGTAATTAAAATTTGCGACAGTAAAAAATTATTTTTTGCAAAATTTACTATAGAAAAGGCAATCCCTGTCGTATTTAAAGTTTGCGACAGTAAAAAATTAATTTTTGAAAAATTTACTATAGAAAAGGCAATCCCTGGCGTAATTAAAATTTGCGACAGTAAAAAATTATTTTTTGAAAAATTTACTTTAGAAAAGGCAATCCCTGGCGCAATTAAAATTTGCGACAGTAAAAAATTATTTTTTGAAAAATTTACAGTAGAAAAGGCAATCCCTGGCGCAATTAAAAGTTGCGACAGTAAAAAATTAGTTTTTGAAAAATTTACTGTAGAAAAGGCAATACCTGGCGTAATTAAAATTTGCGACAGTAAAAAATTAGTTTTTGAAAAATTTACTGTAGAAAAGGCAATCCCTGGCGCAATTAAAATTTTCGACAGTAAAAAATTAGTTTCTGAATAATTTACTATAGAAAAGGCAATCCCTGGCGTAATAAAAATTTGCGACAATAAAAAATTATTTTTTGCAAAATTTACTATAGAAAAGGCAATCCCTGGCGCAATTAAAATTTGCGACAGTAAAAAATTATTTTTTTGCAAAATTTACTATAGAAAAGCAATCGCTGGCGCAATTAAAATTTGCGACAACAAAAAATTATTTTTTGAAAAATTTACTGTATAAAAGGCAATCACTGGCGCAATTAAAATTGCGGCAGTAAAAAATTAGTTTTTGAAAAATTTACTGTAGAAAAGGCAATCCCTGGCGTAATTAAAATTTGTGACAGTAAAAATTTACTTTTTGAAAAATTTACTATAGAAAAGGCAATCCCTGGCGTATTTAAAATTTGCGACAGTAAAAAATTATTTTTTGAAAAATTTACTATAGAAAAGGAAATCCCTGGCGCAATTAAAATTTGCGACAGTAAAAAATTAATTTTTGAAAAATTTACTATAGAAAAGGCAATCCCTGGCGCAATTAAAATTTGCGACAGTAAAAAATTAATTTTTGAAAAATTTACTATAGAAAAGGCAATCCCTGGCGTAATTAAAATTTGCGACAGTAAAAAATTAATTTGTGTAAAATTTACTATCGAAAAGGCAATCCCTGGCGTAAATAAAATTTGCGACAGTAAAAAATTATTTTTTGAAAAATTTACTGTCGAAAAGGCAATCCCTGCCGCAATTAAAATTTGCGACAGTAGAAAATTATTTTTTGAAAAATTTACTATAGAAAAGGCAATCCCTGGCGTAATTAAAATTTTCGACAATAAAAAATTAATTTTTGAAAAATTTACTATAGAAAAGGCAATCCCTGGCGTATTTAAAATTTGCGACAGTAAAAAATTATTTTTTAAAAAATTTACTATAGAAAAGGCAATCCCTGGCGTAATTAAAATTTGCGACAATAAAAAATTATTTTTTGAAAAATTTACTATAGAAAAGGCAATCCCTGGCGTAATTAAAATTTGCGACAGTAAAAAATTAATTTGTGAAAAATTTACTATAGAAAAGGCAATCCCAGGCGTAATTAAAATTTGCGACAGTAAAAACTTAGTTTTTGAAAAATTTACTATAGAAAAGGCAATCCCTGGCGTATTTAAAATTTGCGACAGTAGAAAATTATTTTTTGAAAAATTGACTATAGAAAAGTCAATCCCTGGCGTAATTAAAACTTTCGACAGTAAAAAATTAATTTTTGAAAAATTTGCTATAGAAAAGGCAATCCCTGGCGTAATTAAAATTTGCGACAGTAAAAAATTATTTTTTGAACAATTTACTGTAGAAAAGGCAATCCCTGGCGCAATTAATATTGTCGACAGTAGAAAATTATTTTTTGAAAAATTTACTATAGAAAAGGCAATCCCTGGCGTAATTAAAATTTGCGACAGTAAAAAATTAATTTTTGAAAAATTTACTATAGAAAAGGCAATCCCTGGCGTAATTAAAATTTGCGACAGTAAAAAATTATTTTTTGAAAAATTTACTGTAGAAAAGGCAATCCCTGGCGCAATTAAAATTTGCGACAGTAAAAAATTACTTTTTGAAAAATTTACTATAGAAAAGGCAATCCCTGGCGTATTTAAAATTTGCGACAATAAAAAATTAATTTGTGTAAAATTTACTATCGAAAAGGCAATCCCTGGCGTAAATAAAATTTGCGACAGTAAAAAATTATTTTTTGAAAAATTTACTGTCGAAAAGGCAATCCCTGGCGCAATTAAAATTTGCGACAGTAGAAAATTATTTTTTGAAAAATTTACTATAGAAAAGGCAATCCCTGGCGTAATTAAAATTTTCGACAATAAAAAATTAATTTTTGAAAAATTTACTATAGAAAAGGCAATTCCTGGCGTATTTAAAATTTGCGACAGTAAAAAATTATTTTTTAAAAAATTTACTATAGAAAAGGCAATCCCTGGCGTAATTAAAATTTGCGACAGTAAAAAATTATTTTTTGAAATATTTATTGTAGAAAAGGCATTCCGTGGCGTATTTAAAATTTGCGACAGTAAAAAATTAATTTGTGAAAAATTTACTATAGAAAAGGCAATCCCTGGCGTAATTAAAATTTGCGACAGTAAAAAATTATTTGTTGAACAATTTACTGTAGAAAAGGTAATCCCTGGCGCAATTAAAATTTGCGACAGTAGAAAATTATTTTTTGAAAAATTTACTATAGAAAAGGCAATCCCTGGCGTAATTAAAATTTGCGACAGTAAAAAATTAATTTTTGAAAAATTTACTATAGAAAAGGCAATCCCTGGCGTATTTAAAATTTGCGACAGTAAAAAATTATTTTTTGAAAAATTTACTGTAGAAAAGGTAATCCCTGGCGCAATTAAAATTTGCGACAGTAGAAAATTATTTTTTGAAAAATTTACTATAGAAAAGGCAATCCCTGGCGTAATTAAAATTTGCGACAGTAAAAAATTAATTTTTGAAAAATTTACTATAGAAAAGGCAATCCCTGGCGTATTTAAAATTTGCGACAGTAAAAAATTATTTTTTGAAATATTTACTGTAGAAAAGGCAATCCGTGGCGTATTTAAAATTTGCGACAGTAAAAAATTAATTTGTGAAAAATTTACTATAGAAAAGGCAATCCCTGGCGCAATTAAAATTTGCGACAGTAAAAAATTAATTTTTGAAAAATTTACTATAGAAAAGGTAATCCCTGGCGTAATTAAAATTTGCGACAGTAAAAAAATAGTTTTTGAAAAATTTACGGTAGTAAAGGCAATCCCTGGCGCAATTAAAATTTGCGACTGTAAAAAATTAGTTTGTGAATAATTTACTATATAAAAAGGCAATCCCTGGCGCAATTAAAATTTGCGACAGTAAAAAATTATTTTTTGAAAAATTTACTATAGAAAAGGCAATCCCTGTCGTATTTAAAATTTGCGACAGTAAAAAATTATTTTTTGAAAAATTTACTGTAGAAAATGCAATGCCTGGCGCAATTAAAATTTGCGAAAGTAAAAAATTAGTTTTTGAAAAATTTACTATATAAAAGGCAATCCCTGGCGTAATTAAAATTTGCGACAGGATAAAATTATTTTTTGTAAAATTTACTGTAGAAAAGACAATCCCTGGCGCAATTAAAATTTGCGACAGTATAAAATTATTTTTTGAAAAATTTACTGTAGAAAAGGCAGTCCCTGGCGCAATTAAAATTTGCGACAGTAAAAAATTAATTTGTGAAAAATTTACTATAGAAAAGGCAATCCCAGGCGTAATTAAAATTTGCGACAGTAAAAACTTAGTTTTTGAAAAAATTACTATAGAAAAGGCAATCCCGGGCGTATTTAAAATTTGCGACAGTAGAAAATTATTTTTTGAAAAATTGACTATAGAAAAGGCAATCCCTGGCGTAATTAAAACTTTCGACAGTAAAAAATTAATTTTTGAAAAATTTGCTATAGAAAAGGCAATCCCTGGCGTAATTAAAATTTGCGACAGTAAAAAATTATTTTTTGAAATATTTACTGTAGAAAAGGCAATCCGTGGCGTATTTAAAATTTGCGACAGTAAAAAATTAATTTGTGAAAAATTTACTATAGAAAAGGCAATCCCTGGCGTAATTAAAATTTGCGACAGTAAAAAATTATTTTTTGAACAATTTACTGTAGAAAAGGCAATCCCTGGCGCAATTAAAATTTGCGACAGTAGAAAATTATTTTTTGAAAAATTTACTATATAAAAGGCAATCCCTGGCGTAATTAAAATTTGCGACAGTAAAAAATTAATTTTTTTTAAATTTACTATAGAAAAGGCAATCCCTGGCGTAATTAAAATTTGCGACAGTAAAAAATTATTTTTTGAAAAATTTACTGTAGAAAAGGCAATCCCTGGCGCAATTAAAATTTGCGACAGAAAAAATTATTTTTTGAAAAATTTACTATAGAAAAGGTAATCCCTGGCGTATTTAAAATTTGCGACAATAAAAAATTATTGTTTGAAAAATTTACTATAGAAAAGGCAATCCCTGGCGTAATTAAAATTTGCGACAGTAAAAAATTAATTTGTGAAAAATTTACTATAGAAAAGGCAATCCCAGGCGTAATTAAAATTTGCGACAGTAAAAACTTAGTTTTTGAAAAATTTACTATAGAAAAGGCAATCCCTGGCGTATTTAAAATTTGCGAGAGTATAAAATTATTTTTTGAAAAATTGACTATAGAAAAGGCAATCCCTGGCGTAATTAAAACTTTCGACAGTAAAAAATTAATTTTTGAAAAATTTGCTATAGAAAAGGCAATCCCTGGCGTAATTAAAATTTGCGACAGTAAAAAATTATTTTTTGAAATATTTACTGTAGAAAAGGCAATCCCTGGCGCAATTAAAATTTGCGACAGTAAAAAATTATTTTTTTGAAAAATTTACTATAGAAAAGGCATTCCCTGGCGTATTTAAAATTTGCGACAGTAAAAAATTAATTTGTGTAAAATTTACTATCGAAAAGGCAATCCCTGGCGTAAATAAAATTTGCGACAGTAAAAAATTATTTTTTTTTAAATTTACTATAGAAAAGGCAATCCCTGGCGTAATTAAAATTTGCGACAGTAAAAAATTATTTTTTGAAAAATTTACTATAGAAAAGGTAATCCCTGGCGTATTTAAAATTTGCGACAATAAAAAATTATTTTTTGAAAAATTTACTATAGAAAAGGCAATCCCTGGCGTAATTAAAATTTGCGACAGTAAAAAATTAATTTGTGAAAAATTTACTATAGAAAAGGCAATCCCAGGCGTAATTAAAATTTGCGACAGTAAAAACTTAGTTTTTGAAAAATTTACTATAGAAAAGGCAATCCCTGGCGTATTTAAAATTTGCGAGAGTATAAAATTATTTTTTGAAAAATTGACTATAGAAAAGGCAATCCCTGGCGTAATTAAAACTTTCGACAGTAAAAAATTAATTTGTGAAAAATTTACTATAGAAAAGGCAATCCCAGGCGTAATTAAAATTTGCGACAGTAAAAACTTAGTTTTTGAAAAATTTACTATAGAAAAGGCAATCCCGGGCGTATTTAAAATTTGCGACAGTAGAAAATTATTTTTTGAAAAATTGACTATAGAAAAGGCAATCCCTGGCGTAATTAAAACTTTCGACAGTAAAAAATTAATTTTTGAAAAATTTGCTATAGAAAAGGCAATCCCTGGCGTAATTAAAATTTGCGACAGTAAAAAATTATTTTTTGAAATATTTACTGTAGAAAAGGCAATCCGTGGCGTATTTAAAATTTGCGACAGTAAAAAATTAATTTGTGAAAAATTTACTATAGAAAAGGCAATCCCTGGCGTAATTAAAATTTGCGACAGTAAAAAATTATTTTTTGAACAATTTACTGTAGAAAAGGCAATCCATGGCGCAATTAAAATTTGCGACAGTAGAAAATTATTTTTTGAAAAATTTACTATATAAAAGGCAATCCCTGGCGTAATTAAAATTTGCGACAGTAAAAAATTAATTTTTTTTAAATTTACTATAGAAAAGGCAATCCCTGGCGTAATTAAAATTTGCGACAGTAAAAAATTATTTTTTGAAAAATTTACTGTAGAAAAGGCAATCCCTGGCGCAATGAAAATTTGCGACAGTAAAAAATTATTTTTTGAAAAATTTACTATAGAAAAGGTAATCCCTGGCGTATTTAAAATTTGCGACAATAAAAAATTATTTTTTGAAAAATTTACTATAGAAAAGGCAATCCCTGGCGTAATTAAAATTTGCGACAGTAAAAAATTAATTTGTGAAAAATTTACTATAGAAAAGGCAATCCCAGGCGTAATTAAAATTTGCGACAGTAAAAACTTAGTTTTTGAAAAATTTACTATAGAAAAGGCAATCCCTGGCGTATTTAAAATTTGCGAGAGTATAAAATTATTTTTTGAAAAATTGACTATAGAAAAGGCAATCCCTGGCGTAATTAAAACTTTCGACAGTAAAAAATTAATTTTTGAAAAATTTGCTATAGAAAAGGCAATCCCTGGCGTAATTAAAATTTGCGACAGTAAAAAATTATTTTTTGAAATATTTACTGTAGAAAAGGCAATCCCTGGCGCAATTAAAATTTGCGACAGTAAAAAATTATTTTTTTGAAAAATTTACTATAGAAAAGGCATTCCCTGGCGTATTTAAAATTTGCGACAGTAAAAAATTAATTTGTGTAAAATTTACTATCGAAAAGGCAATCCCTGGCGTAAATAAAATTTGCGACAGTAAAAAATTATTTTTTGAAAAATTTACTGTCGAAAAGGCAATCCCTGGCGCAATTAAAATTTGCGACAGTAGAAAATTATTTTTTGAAAAATTTACTATAGAAAAGGCAATCCCTGGCGTAATTAAAATTTTCGACAATAAAAAATTTATTTTTTAAAAATTTACTATAGAAAAGGCAATACCTGACGTATTTAAAATTTGCGACAGTAAAAAATTAATTTGGGGAAAATTTATTATAGAAAAGGCAATCCCTGGCGAAATTAAAATTTGCGACAGTAAAAAATTATTTTTTGAAAAATTTACTGTAGAAAAGGCAATCCCTGGCGTAATTAAAATTTCCTACAGTAAAAAATTAGTTTTTGAAAAATTTACTGTAGAAAAGGCAATCCCTGGCGCAATTAAAATTTGCGACAGTAAAAAATTATTTTTTGAATAATTTACTATAGAAAAGGCAATCCCTGGCGTAATTAAAATTTGCGACAGTAAAAAAAATAATTTTTGAAAAATTTACTATAGAAAAGGCAATCCCTGGCGTATTTAAAATTTGCGACAGTAAAAAATTAATTTTTGAAAAATTTACTGTAGAAAAGGCAATCCCTGGCGTAATTAAAATTTGCGACAGTAAAAAATTATTTTTTGCAAAATTTACTATAGAAAAGGCAATCCCTGGCGTAATTAAAATTTGCGACAGTAAAAAATTATTTTTTGAAAAATTTACTTTAGAAAAGGCAATCCCTGGCGCAATTAAAATTTGCGACAGTAAAAAATTATTTTTTGAAAAATTTACGGTAGAAAAGGCAATCCCTGGCGCAATTAAAAGTTGCGACAGTAAAAACTTAGTTTTTGAAAAATTTACTATAGAAAAGGCAATCCCTGGCGTATTTAAAATTTGCGAGAGTATAAAATTATTTTTTGAAAAATTGACTATAGAAAAGGCAATCCCTGGCGTAATTAAAACTTTCGACAGTAAAAAATTAATTTGTGAAAAATTTACTATAGAAAAGGCAATCCCAGGCGTAATTAAAATTTGCGACAGTAAAAACTTAGTTTTTGAAAAATTTACTATAGAAAAGGCAATCCCGGGCGTATTTAAAATTTGCGACAGTAGAAAATTATTTTTTGAAAAATTGACTATAGAAAAGGCAATCCCTGGCGTAATTAAAACTTTCGACAGTAAAAAATTAATTTTTGAAAAATTTGCTATAGAAAAGGCTATCCCTGGCGTGATTAAAATTTGCGACAGTAAAAAATTATTTTTTGAAATATTTACTGTAGAAAAGGCAATCCGTGGCGTATTTAAAATTTGCGACAGTAAAAAATTAATTTGTGAAAAATTTACTATAGAAAAGGCAATCCCTGGCGTAATTAAAATTTGCGACAGTAAAAAATTATTTTTTGAACAATTTACTGTAGAAGAGGCAATCCCTGGCGCAATTAAAATTTGCGACAGTAGAAAATTATTTTTGAAAAATTTACTATATAAAAGGCAATCCCTGGCGTAATTAAAATTTGCGACAGTAAAAAATTAATTTTTTTTTAAATTTACTATAGAAAAGGCAATCCCTGGCGTAATTAAAATTTGCGACAGTAAAAAATTATTTTTTGAAAAATTTACTGTAGAAAAGGCAATCCCTGGCGCAATTAAAATTTGCGACAGTAAAAAATTATTTTTTGAAAAATTTACTATAGAAAAGGTAATCCCTGGCGTATTTAAAATTTGCGACAATAAAAAATTATTTTTTGAAAAATTTACTATAGAAAAGGCAATCCCTGGCGTAATTAAAATTTGCGACAGTAAAAAAATAATTTCTGAAAAATTTACTATAGAAAAGGCAATCCCAGGCGTAATTAAAATTTGCGACAGTAAAAACTTAGTTTTTGAAAAATTTACTATAGAAAAGGCAATCCCTGGCGTATTTAAAATTTGCGAGAGTATAAAATTATTTTTTGAAAAATTGACTATAGAAAAGGCAATACCTGGCGTAATTAAAACTTTCGACAGTAAAAAATTAATTTTTGAAAAATTTGCTATAGAAAAGGCAATCCCTGGCGTAATTAAAATTTGCGACAGTAAAAAATTATTTTTTGAAATATTTACTGTAGAAAAGGCAATCCCTGGCGCAATTAAAATTTGCGACAGTAAAAAATTATTTTTTTGAAAAATTTACTATAGAAAAGGCATTCCCTGGCGTATTTAAAATTTGCGACAGTAAAAAATTAATTTGTGTAAAATTTACTATCGAAAAGGCAATCCCTGGCGTAAATAAAATTTGCGACAGTAAAAAATTATTTTTTGAAAAATTTACTGTCGAAAAGGCAATCCCTGGCGCAATTAAAATTTGCGACAGTAGAAAATTATTTTTTGAAAAATTTACTATAGAAAAGGCAATCCCTGGCGTAATTAAAATTTTCGACAATAAAAAATTAATTTTTTAAAAATTTACTATAGAAAAGGCAATACCTGGCGTATTTAAAATTTGCGACAGTAAAAAATTAATTTGGGGAAAATTTATTATAGAAAAGGCAATCCCTGGCGAAATTAAAATTTGCGACAGTAAAAAATTATTTTTTGAAAAATTTACTGTAGAAAAGGCAATCCCTGGCGTAATTAAAATTTCCTACAGTAAAAAATTAGTTTTTGAAAAATTTACTGTAGAAAAGGCAATCCCTGGCGCAATTAAAATTTGCGACAGTAAAAAATTATTTTTTGAATAATTTACTATAGAAAAGGCAATCCCTGGCGTAATTAAAATTTGCGACAGTAAAAAAAATAATTTTTGAAAAATTTACTATAGAAAAGGCAATCCCTGGCGTATTTAAAATTTGCGACAGTAAAAAATTAATTTTTGAAAAATTTACTGTAGAAAAGGCAATCCCTGGCGTAATTAAAATTTGCGACAGTAAAAAATTATTTTTTGCAAAATTTACTATAGAAAAGGCAATCCCTGTCGTATTTAAAGTTTGCGACAGTAAAAAATTAATTTTTGAAAAATTTACTATAGAAAAGGCAATCCCTGGCGTAATTAAAATTTGCGACAGTAAAAAATTATTTTTTGAAAAATTTACTTTAGAAAAGGCAATCCCTGGCGCAATTTAAATTTGCGACAGTAAAAAATTATTTTTTGAAAAATTTACAGTAGAAAAGGCAATCCCTGGCGCAATTAAAAGTTGCGACAGTAAAAAATTAGTTTTTGAAAAATTTACTGTAGAAAAGGCAATACCTGGCGTAATTAAAATTTGCGACAGTAAAAAATTAGTTTTTGAAAAATTTACTGTAGAAAAGGCAATCCCTGGCGCAATTAAAATTTTCGACAGTAAAAAATTAGTTTCTGAATAATTTACTATAGAAAAGGCAATCCCTGGCGTAATAAAAATTTGCGACAATAAAAAATTATTTTTTGCAAAATTTACTATAGAAAAGGCAATCCCTGGCGCAATTAAAATTTGCGACAGTAAAAAATTATTTTTTTGCAAAATTTACTATAGAAAAGCAATCGCTGGCGCAATTAAAATTTGCGACAACAAAAAATTATTTTTTGAAAAATTTACTGTATAAAAGGCAATCACTGGCGCAATTAAAATTGCGGCAGTAAAAAATTAGTTTTTGAAAAATTTACTGTAGAAAAGGCAATCCCTGGCGTAATTAAAATTTGTGACAGTAAAAATTTACTTTTTGAAAAATTTACTATAGAAAAGGCAATCCCTGGCGTATTTAAAATTTGCGACAGTAAAAAATTATTTTTTGAAAAATTTACTATAGAAAAGGAAATCCCTGGCGCAATTAAAATTTGCGACAGTAAAAAATTAATTTTTGAAAAATTTACTATAGAAAAGGCAATCCCTGGCGCAATTAAAATTTGCGACAGTAAAAAATTAATTTTTGAAAAATTTACTATAGAAAAGGCAATCCCTGGCGTAATTAAAATTTGCGACAGTAAAAAATTAATTTGTGTAAAATTTACTATCGAAAAGGCAATCCCTGGCGTAAATAAAATTTGCGACAGTAAAAAATTATTTTTTGAAAAATTTACTGTCGAAAAGGCAATCCCTGCCGCAATTAAAATTTGCGACAGTAGAAAATTATTTTTTGAAAAATTTACTATAGAAAAGGCAATCCCTGGCGTAATTAAAATTTTCGACAATAAAAAATTAATTTTTGAAAAATTTACTATAGAAAAGGCAATCCCTGGCGTATTTAAAATTTGCGACAGTAAAAAATTATTTTCTAAAAAATTTACTATAGAAAAGGCAATCCCTGGCGTAATTAAAATTTGCGACAATAACAAATTATTTTTTGAAAAATTTACTATAGAAAAGGCAATCCCTGGCGTAATTAAAATTTGCGACAGTAAAAAATTAATTTGTGAAAAATTTACTATAGAAAAGGCAATCCCAGGCGTAATTAAAATTTGCGACAGTAAAAACTTAGTTTTTGAAAAATTTACTATAGAAAAGGCAATCCCTGGCGTATTTAAAATTTGCGACAGTAGAAAATTATTTTTTGAAAAATTGACTATAGAAAAGTCAATCCCTGGCGTAATTAAAACTTTCGACAGTAAAAAATTAATTTTTGAAAAATTTGCTATAGAAAAGGCAATCCCTGGCGTAATTAAAATTTGCGACAGTAAAAAATTATTTTTTGAACAATTTACTGTAGAAAAGGCAATCCCTGGCGCAATTAATATTGTCGAGAGTAGAAAATTATTTTTTGAAAAATTTACTATAGAAAAGGCAATCCCTGGCGTAATTAAAATTTGCGACAGTAAAAAATTAATTTTTGAAAAATTTACTATAGAAAAGGCAATCCCTGGCGTAATTAAAATGTGCGACAGTAAAAAATTATTTTTTGAAAAATTTACTGTAGAAAAGGCAATCCCTGGCGCAATTAAAATTTGCGACAGTAAAAAATTACTTTTTGAAAAATTTACTATAGAAAAGGCAATCCCTGGCGTATTTAAAATTTGCGACAATAAAAAATTAATTTGTGTAAAATTTACTATCGAAAAGGCAATCCCTGGCGTAAATAAAATTTGCGACAGTAAAAAATTATTTTTTGAAAAATTTACTGTCGAAAAGGCAATCCCTGGCGCAATTAAAATTTGCGACAGTAGAAAATTATTTTTTGAAAAATTTACTATAGAAAAGGCAATCCCTGGCGTAATTAAAATTTTCGACAATAAAAAATTAATTTTTGAAAAATTTACTATAGAAAAGGCAATTCCTGGCGTATTTAAAATTTGCGACAGTAAAAAATTATTTTTTAAAAAATTTACTATAGAAAAGGCAATCCCTGGCGTAATTAAAATTTGCGACAGTAAAAAATTATTTTTTGAAATATTTACTGTAGAAAAGGCATTCCGTGGCGTATTTAAAATTTGCGACAGTAAAAAATTAATTTGTGAAAAATTTACTATAGAAAAGGCAATCCCTGGCGTAATTAAAATTTGCGACAGTAAAAAATTATTTTTTGAACAATTTACTGTAGAAAAGGTAATCCCTGGCGCAATTAAAATTTGCGACAGTAGAAAATTATTTTTTGAAAAATTTACTATAGAAAAGGCAATCCCTGGCGTAATTAAAATTTGCGACAGTAAAAAATTAATTTTTGAAAAATTTACTATAGAAAAGGCAATCCCTGGCGTATTTAAAATTTGCGACAGTAAAAAATTATTTTTTGAAAAATTTACTGTAGAAAAGGCAATCCCTGGCGCAATTAAAATTTGCGACAGTAAAAAATTATTTTTTGAAAAATTTACTATAGAAAAGGCAATCCCTGGCGTATTTAAAATTTGCGACAGTAAAAAATTAATTTGTGTAAAATTTACTATCGAAGAGGCAATCCCTGGCGTAAATAAAATTTGCGACAGTAAAAAATTATTTTTTGAAAAATTTACTGTCGAAAAGGCAATCCCTGGCGCAATTAAAATTTGCGACAGTAGAAAATTATTTTTTGAAAAATTTACTATAGAAAAGGCAATCCCTGGCGTAATTAAAATTTTCGACAATAAAAAATTAATTTTTGAAAAATTTACTATAGAAAAGGCAATCCCTGGCGTATTTAAAATTTGCGACAGTAAAAAATTATTTTTTAAAAAATTTACTATAGAAAAGGCAATCCCTGGCGTAATTAAAATTTTCGACAATAAAAAATTAATTTTTGAAAAATTTACTATAGAAAAGGCAATTCCTGGCGTATTTAAAATTTGCGACAGTAAAAAATTATTTTTTAAAAAATTTACTATAGAAAAGGCAATCCCTGGCGTAATTAAAATTTGCGACAGTAAAAAATTATTTTTTGAAATATTTACTGTAGAAAAGGCATTCCGTGGCGTATTTAAAATTTGCGACAGTAAAAAATTAATTTGTGAAAAATTTACTATAGAAAAGGCAATCCCTGGCGTAATTAAAATTTGCGACAGTAAAAAATTATTTTTTGAACAATTTACTGTAGAAAAGGTAATCCCTGGCGCAATTAAAATTTGCGACAGTAGAAAATTATTTTTTGAAAAATTTACTATAGAAAAGGCAATCCCTGGCGTAATTAAAATTTGCGACAGTAAAAAATTAATTTTTGAAAAATTTACTATAGAAAAGGCAATCCCTGGCGTATTTAAAATTTGCGACAGTAAAAAATTATTTTTTGAAAAATTTACTGTAGAAAAGGCAATCCCTGGCGCAATTAAAATTTGCGACAGTAAAAAATTATTTTTTGAAAAATTTACTATAGAAAAGGCAATCCCTGGCGTATTTAAAATTTGCGACAGTAAAAAATTAATTTGTGTAAAATTTACTATCGAAAAGGCAATCCTTGGCGTAAATAAAATTTGCGACAGTAAAAAATTATTTTTTGAAAAATTTACTGTCGAAAAGGCAATCCCTGGCGCAATTAAAATTTGCGACAGTAGAAAATTATTTTTTGAAAAATTTACTATAGAAAAGGCAATCCCTGGCGTAATTAAAATTTTCGACAATAAAAAATTAATTTTTGAAAAATTTACTATAGAAAAGGCAATCCCTGGCGTATTTAAAATTTGCGACAGTAAAAAATTATTTTTTAAAAAATTTACTATAGAAAAGGCAATCCCTGGCGTAATTAAAATTTGCGACAATAAAAAATTATTTTTTGAAAAATTTACTATAGAAAAGGCAATCCCTGGAGTAATTAAAATTTGCGACAGTAAAAAATTAATTTGTGAAAAATTTACTATAGAAAAGGCAACCCCAGGCGTAATTAAAATTTGCGACAGTAAAAACTTAGTTTTTGAAAAATTTACTATAGAAAAGGCAATCCCTGGCGAATTTAAAATTTGCGAGAGTAGGAAATAATTTTTTGGAAAATTTACTATAGAAAAGGCAATCCCTGGCGTAATTAAAACTTTCGACAGTAAAAAATTAATTTTTGAAAAATTTGCTATAGAAAAGGCAATCCCTGGCGTAATTAAAATTTGCGACAGTAAAAAATTATTTTTTGAAAAATTTACTATAGAAAAGGCAATCCCTGGCGTAATTAAAATTTTCGACAATAAAAAATTAATTTTTGAAAAATTTACTATAGAAAAGGCAATCCCTGGCGTATTTAAAATTTGCGACAGTAAAAAATTATTTTTTAAAAAATTTACTATAGAAGAGGCAATCCCTGGCGTAATTAAAATTTGCGACAATAAAAAATTATTTTTTGAAAAATTTACTATAGAAAAGGCAATCCCTGGCGGATTTAAAATTTGCGACAGTAAAAAATTATTTTTTGAAAAATTTACTATAGAAAAGTTAATCCCTGGCGAATTTAAAATTTGCGACAGTAAAAAATTAATTTGTGAAAAATTTACTATAGAAAAGGCAATCTCTGGCGTATTAAAAATTTGCGACAGTAAAAAATTATTTTTTGAAAAATTTACCGTAGAAAAGGCAATCCCTGGCGCAATTAAAATTTGCGACAGTAGAAAATTATTTTTTGAAAAATTTACTGTAGAAAAGGCAATCCCTGGCGTAATTAAAATTTGCGACAGTAAAAAATTATTTTTTGAAAAAATTTTTGTAGAAAAGGCAATCCCTGGCGTATTTAAAATTTGCGACAGTAAAAAATTAATTTGTTAAAAATTTACTATAGAAAAGGCAATCCCTGGCGCAATTAAAATTTGCGACAGTAAAAAATTATTTTTTGAAAAATTTACTGTAGAAAAGGCAATCCCTGGCGCAATTCAAATTTGCGACAGTAGAAAATTATTTTTTGAAAAATTTACTGTAGAAAAGGCAATCCCTGGCGTAATTAAAATTTGCGACAGTAAAAAATTATTTTTTGAAAAATTTACTGTAGAAAAGGCTATACCTGGCGTATTTAAAATTTGCGACAGTAAAAAATAAATTTGTGAAAAATTTACTATAGAAAAGGCAATCCCTGGCGCAATTAAAACTTGCGAAAGTAAAAAATTAATTTTTGTAAAATTTACTATAGAAAAGGCAATCCCTGGCGCAATTAAAATTTGCGACAGTATAAAATTAATTTTTGAAAAATTTACTGTAGAAAGGCAATCCCTGGCGCAATTAAATTTTGCGACAGTAAATAATTATTTTTTGCAAAATTTACTGTAGAAAAGGCAATACCTGGCGTATTTAAAATTTGCGACAGTAAAAAATAAATTTGTGAAAAATTTACTATAGAAAAGGCAATCCCTGGCGCAATTAAAACTTGCGAAAGTAAAAAATTAATTTTTGAAAAATTTACTATAGAAAAGGCAATCCCTGGCGCAATTAAAATTTGCGACAGTATAAAATTAATTTTTGAAAAATTTACTGTAGAAAGGCAATCCCTGGCGCAATTAAATTTTGCGACAGTAAATAATTATTTTTTGCAAAATTTACTGTAGAAAAGGCAATCCCTGGCGCAATTAAAATTTGCGACAGTAAAAAATTATTTTTTGAAAAATTTACTATAGAAAAGGCAATCCCTGGCGTAATTAAAATTTGCGACAGTAAAAAATTATTTTTTGAAAAAATTACTAGAGAAAAGGCAACCCTGGCGTAATTAAAATTTGCGACAGTAAAAAATTATTTTTTGAAAAAATTTTTGTAGAAAAGGCAATCCCTGGCGTATTTAAAATTTTGCGACAGTAAAAAATTAATTTGTGAAAAATTTACTATAGAAAAGGCAATCCCTGGCGCAATTAAAATTTGCGACAGTAAAAAATTATTTTTTGAAAAATTTACTGTAGAAAAGGCAATTCCTGGCGCAATTAAAATTTGCGACGGTAGAAAATTATTTTTTGAAAAATTTACTATAGAAAAGGCAATCCATGGCGTAATTAAAATTTGCGACAGTAAAAAATTATTTTTTGAAAAATTTACTGTAGAAAAGGCGATACCTGGCGTATTTAAAATTTGCGACAGTAAAAAATAAATTTGTGAAAAATTTACTATAGAAAAGGCAATCCCTGGCGCAATTAAAACTTGCGAAAGTAAAAAATTAATTTTTGAAAAATTTACTATAGAAAAGGCAATCCCTGGCGCAATTAAAATTTGCGACAGTATAAAATTAATTTTTGAAAAATTTACTGTAGAAAGGCAATCCCTGGCGCAATTAAATTTTGCGACAGTAAATAATTATTTTTTGCAAAATTTACTGTAGAAAAGGCAATCCCTGGCGCAATTAAAATTTGCGACAGTAAAAAATTATTTTTTGAAAAATTTACTATAGAAAAGGCAATCCCTGGCGTAATTAAAATTTGCGACAGTAAAAAATTATTTTTTGAAAAAATTACTAGAGAAAAGGCAATCCCTGGCGTAATTAAAATTTTCGACAGTAAAAAATTATTTTTTGAATAATTTACTATAGAAAAGGCAATCCCCGGCGCAATTAAAATTTGCGACAGTAGAAAATTATTTTTTGAATAATTTACTGTAGAAAAGGCAATCCCTGGCGGAATTAAAAATTTGCCACAGTAAACAATTAATTTGTGAAAAATTTACTATAGAAAAGGCAATCCCTGGCGCAATTAAAATTTGCGACAGTATAAAATTAATTTTTGAAAAATTTACTGTAGAAAGGCAATCCCTGGTGCAATTAAATTTTGCGACAGTAAATTATTATTTTTTGCAAAATTTACTGTAGAAAAGGCAATACCTGGCGTATTTAAAATTTGTGACAGTAAAAAATAAATTTGTGAAAAATTTACTATAGAAAAGGCAATCCCTGGCGCAATTAAAACTTGCGAAAGTAAAAAATTAATTTTTGAAAAATTTACTATAGAAAAGGCAATCCCTGGCGCAATTAAAATTTGCGACAGTATAAAATTAATTTTTGAAAAATTTACTGTAGAGAGGCAATCCCTGGCGCAATTAAATTTTGCGACAGTAAATAATTATTTTTTGCAAAATTTACTGTAGAAAAGGCAATCCCTGGCGCAATTAAAATTTGCGACAGTAAAAAATGATTTTTTGAAAAATTTACTATAGAAAAGGCAATCCCTGGCGTAATTAAAATTTGCGACAGTAAAAAATTATTTTTTGAAAAAATTACTAGAGAAAAGGCAATCCCTGGCGTAATTAAAATTTTCGACAGTAAAAAATAATTTTTTGCAAAATTTACAATAGAAAAGGCAATCCCTGGCGTATTTAAAATTTGCGACAGTAAAAAATTAATTTGTGAAAAATTTACTATAGAAAAGGCAATCCCTGGCGTAATTAAAATTTGCGACAGTTAAAAATTATTTTTTGAAAAATTTACTGTAGAAAAGGCAATCCCTGGCGCAATTAAAATTTGCGACAGTAGAAAATTAATTTTTGAAAAATTTACTAGAGAAAAGGCAATGCCTGGCGTATTTAAAATTTGCGACAGTAAAAAATTATTTTTTGAAAAATTTACTATAGAATAGGCAATCCCTGGCGTATTTCAAATTTGCGAGAATAAAAAATTATTTTTTGAAAAATTTACTATAGAAAAGGCAATCCCTGGCGGATTTAAAATTTGCGACAGTAAAAAATTATTTTTTGAAAAATTTACTATAGAAAAGGCAATCCCTGGCGTATTTAAAATTTGCGACAGTAAAAAATTAATTTGTGAAAAATTTACTATAGAAAAAGTAATCCCTGGCGTATTTAAAATTTGCGACAGTAAAAAATTATTTTTTGAAAATTTTACTGTAGTAAAGGCAATCCCTGGCGCAATTAAAATTTGCGACAGTATAAAATTATTTTTTGAAAAATTTACTGTATAAAAGGCAATCCCTGGCGTAATTTAAATTTGCCACAGTAAAAAATTATTTTTTGAAAAATTTACTGTAGAAAAGGCAATCCCTGGCGCAATTAAAATTTGCGACAATAAAAAATTAATTTGTGAAAAATTTACTATAGAAAAGGCAATCCCTGGCGCAATTAAAATTTGCGACAGTAAAAAATAATATTTTGAAAAATTTACTGTAGAAAAGGCTATCACCGGCGCAATTAAAATTTGCGACAGTAGAAAATTATTTTTTGAAAAATTTACTGTAAAAAAGGCAATCCCTGACGTATTTAAAATTTGCGACAGTAAAAAATATTTTTTGAAAAATTTACTGTAGAAAAGGCAATCGCTGGCGCAATTAAAATTTGCGACAGTAAAAAATTAATTTGTGAAAAATTTACTATAGAAAGGCAATCCCTGGCGCAATTAAAACTTGCGACAGTAAAAAATTAATTTTTGAAATATTTACTATAGAAAAGGCAATCCCTGGCGCAATTAAAATTTACGACAGTATAAAATTAATTTTTGAAAAATTTACTGTAGAAAAGGCAATCCCTGGCGAAATTAAAATTTGCGACAGTAGAAAATTATTTTTTGAAAAATTTACTATAGAAAAGGCAATCCCTGGCGTAATTAAAATTTTCGACAGTAAAAAATTAAATTTTGAAAAATTTACTATAGAAAAGGCAATCCCCGGCGAAATTAAAATTTACGACAGTAGAAAATTATTTTTTGAATAATTTACTGTAGAAAAGGCAATCCCTGGCGCAATTAAAATTTGCGACAGTAAAAAATTAATTTGTGAAAAATTTACTATAGAAAGGCAATCCCTGGCGCAATTAAAATTTGCCACAGTAAAAAATTATTTTTTGAAAAATTTACTGTAGAAAAGGCAATCCCTGGCGCAATTAAAATTTACGACAGTATAAAATTAATTTTTGAAAAATTTACTGTAGAAAAGGCAATCCCTGGCGCAATTAAAATTTGCGACAGTAAAAAATGATTTTTTGAAAAATATACTATAGAAAAGGCAATCCCTGGCGTAATTAAAATTTGCGACAGTAAAAAATTATTTTTTGAAAAAATTACTAGAGAAAAGGCAATCCCTGGCGTAGTTAAAATTTTCGACAGTAAAAAATAATTTTTTGCAAAATTTACAATAGAAAAGGCAATCCCTGGCGTATTTAAAATTTGCGACAGTAAAAAATTAATTTGTGAAAAATTTACTATAGAAAAGGCAATACCTGGCGTAATTAAAATTTGCGACAGTTAAAAATTATTTTTTGAAAAATTTACTGTAGAAAAGGCAATCCCTGGCGCAATTAAAATTTGCGACAGTAGAAAATTAATTTTTGAAAAATTTACTAGAGAAAAGGCAATGCCTGGCGTATTTAAAATTTGCGACAGTAAAAAATTATTTTTTGAAAAATTTACTATAGAAAAGGCAATCCCTGGCGTAATTCAAATTTGCGAGAATAAAAAATTATTTTTTGAAAAATTTACTATAGAAAAGGCAATCCCTGGCGGATTTAAAATTTGCGACAGTAAAAAATTATTTTTTGAAAAATTTACTATAGAAAAGGCAATCCCTGGCGTATTTAAAATTTGCGACAGTAAAAAATTAATTTGTGAAAAATTTACTATAGAAAAAGTAATCCCTGGCGTATTTAAAATTTGCGACAGTAAAAAATTATTTTTTGAAAAATTTACTGTAGTAAAGGCAATCCCTGGCGCAATTAAAATTTGCGACAGTATAAAATTATTTTTTGAAAAATTTACTGTAAAAAAGGCAATCCCTGGCGTAATTAAAATTTGCCACAGTAAAAAATTATTTTTTGAAAAATTTACTGTAGAAAAGGCAATCCCTGGCGCAATTAAAATTTGCGACAATAAAAAATTAATTTGTGAAAAATTTACTATAGAAAAGGCAATCCCTGGCGCAATTAAAATTTGCGACAGTAAAAAATTATTTTTTGAAAAATTTACTGTAGAAAAGGTTATCACCGGCGCAATTAAAATTTGCGACAGCAGAAAATTATTTTTTGAAAAATTTACTGTAAAAAAGGCAATCCCTGACGTATTTAAAATTTTCGACAGTAAAAAATATTTTTTGAAAAATTTACTGTAGAAAAGGCAATCCCTGGCGCAATTAAAATTTGCGACAGTAAAAAATTAATTTGTGAAAAATTTACTATAGAAAGGCAATCCCTGGCGCAATTAAAACTTGAGACAGTAAAAAATTAATTTTTGAAATATTTACTATAGAAAAGGCATTCCCTGGCGCAATTAAAATTTACGACAGTATAAAATTAATTTTTGAAAAATTTACTGTAGAAAAGGCAATCCCTGGCGAAATTAAAATTTGCGACAGTAGAAAATTATTTTTTGAAAAATTTACTATAGAAAAGGCAATCCCTGGCGTAATTAAAATTTTCGACAGTAAAAAATTAAATTTTGAAAAATTTACTATAGAAAAGGCAATCCCCGGCGAAATTAAAATTTACGACAGTAGAAAATTATTTTTTGAATAATTTACTGTAGAAAAGGCAATCCCTGGGGCAATTAAAATTTGCGACAGTACAAAATTAATTTGTGAAAAATTTACTATAGAAAGGCAATCCCTGGCGCAATTAAAACTTGCGACAGTAAAAAATTAATTTTTGAAATATTTACTATAGAAAAGGCAATCCCTGGCGCAATTAAAATTTACGACAGTATAAAATTAATTTTTGAAAAATTTACTGTAGAAAAGGCAATCCCTGGCGAAATTAAAATTTACGACAGTATAAAATTAATTTTTGAAAAATTTACTGTAGAAAAGGCAATCCCTGGCGAAATTAAAATTTGCGACAGTAAAAAATTAATTTGTGAAAAATTTACTATAGAAAAGGCAATCCCTGGCGCAATTAAAGCTTGCGACAGTAAAAAATTAATTTTTGAAAAATTTACTATAGAAAAGGCAATCCCTGGCGCAATTAAAATTTGCGACAGTAAAAAATTATTTTTTGCAAAATTTACGGTAGAAAAGGCAATCCCTGGCGGATTTAAAATTTGCGACAGTAAAAAATTATTTTTTGAAAAATTTGCTGTAGAAAAGGCAATCCCTGGCGCAATTAAAATTTGCGACAGTAAAAAATTAATTTGTGAAAAATTTACTATAGAAAAGGCAATCCCTGGCGCAATTAAAACTTGCGACAGTAAAAAATTAATTTTTGAAAAATTTACTATAGAAAAGGCAATCCCTGGCGCAATTAAAATTTACGACAGTATAAAATTAATTTTTGAAAAATTTACTGTAGAAAAGGCAATCCCTGGCGCAATTAATATTTGCCACAGTAAAAAATTATTTTTTTGCAAAATTTACTGTAGAAAAGGCAATCCCTGGCGAAACTAAAATTTGCGACAGTAGAAAATTATTTTTTGAAAAATTTACTATAGAAAAGGCAATCCCTGGCGTAATTAAAATTTTCGACAGTAAAAAATTAATTTTTGTAAAATTTACTATAGAAAAGGCAATCTCCGGCGCAATTAAAATTTGCGACAGTAGAAAATTATTTTTTGAATAATTTACTGTAGAAAAGGCAATCCCTGGCGCAATTAAAATTTGCGACAGTAAAAAATTAATTTGTGAAAAATTTACTATAGAAAGGCAATCCCTGGCGCAATTAAAACTTGCGACAGTAAAAAATTAATTTTTGAAATATTTACTATAGAAAAGGCAATCCCTGGCGCAATTAAAATTTACGACAGTATAAAATTAATTTTTGAAAAATTTACTGTAGAAAAGGCAATCCCTGGCGAAATTAAAATTTACGACAGTATAAAATTAATTTTTGAAAAATTTACTGTAGAAAAGGCAATCCCTGGCGAAATTAAAATTTGCGACAGTAAAAAATTAATTTGTGAAAAATTTACTATAGAAAAGGCAATCCCTGGCGCAATTAAAGCTTGCGACAGTAAAAAATTAATTTTTGAAATATTTACTATAGAAAAGGCAATCCCTGGCGCAATTAAAATTTACGACAGTATAAAATTAATTTTTGAAAAATTTACTGTAGAAAAGGCAATCCCTGGCGAAATTAAAATTTACGACAGTATAAAATTAATTTTTGAAAAATTTACTGTAGAAAAGGCAATCCCTGGCGAAATTAAAATTTGCGACAGTAAAAAATTAATTTGTGAAAAATTTACTATAGAAAAGGCAATCCCTGGCGCAATTAAAGCTTGCGACAGTAAAAAATTAATTTTTGAAAAATTTACTATAGAAAAGGCAATCCCTGGCGCAATTAAAATTTGCGACAGTAAAAAATTAATTTGTGAAAAATTTACTATAGAAAAGGCAATCCCTGGCGCAATTAATATTTGCCACAGTAAAAAATTATTTTTTTGCAAAATTTACTGTAGAAAAGGCAATCCCTGGCGCAATTAAAATTTGCGACAGTACAAAATTAATTTGTGAAAAATTTACTATAGAAAGGCAATCCCTGGCGCAATTAAAACTTGCGACAGTAAAAAATTAATTTTTGGAAATATTTACTATAGAAAAGGCAATCCCTGGCGCAATTAAAATTTGCGACAGTATAAAATTATTTTTTGAAAAATTTACTGTAAAAAAGGCAATCCCTGGCGTAATTAAAATTTGCCACAGTAAAAAATTATTTTTTGAAAAATTTACTGTAGAAAAGGCAATCCCTGGCGCAATTAAAATTTGCGACAATAAAAAATTAATTTGTGAAAAATTTACTATAGAAAAGGCAATCCCTGGCGCAATTAAAATTTGCGACAGTAAAAAATTATTTTTTGAAAAATTTACTGTAGAAAAGGTTATCACCGGCGCAATTAAAATTTGCGACAGTAGAAAATTATTTTTTGAAAAATTTACTGTAAAAAAGGCAATCCCTGACGTATTTAAAATTTTCGACAGTAAAAAATATTTTTTGAAAAATTTACTGTAGAAAAGGCAATCCCTGGCGCAATTAAAATTTGCGACAGTAAAAAATTAATTTGTGAAAAATTTACTATAGAAAGGCAATCCCTGGCGCAATTAAAACTTGAGACAGTAAAAAATAATTTTTGAAATATTTACTATAGAAAAGGCAATCCCTGGCGCAATTAAAATTTACGACAGTATAAAATTAATTTTTGAAAAATTTACTGTAGAAAAGGCAATCCCTGGCGAAATTAAAATTTGCGACAGTAGAAAATTATTTTTTGAAAAATTTACTATAGAAAAGGCAATCCCTGGCGTAATTAAAATTTTCGACAGTAAAAAATTAAATTTTGAAAAATTTACTATAGAAAAGGCAATCCCCGGCGAAATTAAAATTTACGACAGTAGAAAATTATTTTTTGAATAATTTACTGTAGAAAAGGCAATCCCTGGCGCAATTAAAATTTGCGACAGTACAAAATTAATTTGTGAAAAATTTACTATAGAAAGGCAATCCCTGGCGCAATTAAAACTTGCGACAGTAAAAAATTAATTTTTGAAATATTTACTATAGAAAAGACAATCCCTGGCGCAATTAAAATTTACGACAGTATAAAATTAATTTTTGAAAAATTTACTGTAGAAAAGGCAATCCCTGGCGAAATTAAAATTTACGACAGTATAAAATTAATTTTTGAAAAATTTACTGTAGAAATGGCAATCCCTGGCGAAATTAAAATTTGCGACAGTAAAAAATTAATTTGTGAAAAATTTACTATAGAAAAGGCAATCCCTGGCGCAATTAAAGCTTGCGACAGTAAAAAATTAATTTTTGAAAAATTTACTATAGAAAAGGCAATCCCTGGCGCAATTAAAATTTGCGACAGTAAAAAATTATTTTTTGCAAAATTTACGGTAGAAAAGGCAATCCCTGGCGGATTTAAAATTTGCGACAGTAAAAAATTATTTTTTGAAAAATTTGCTGTAGAAAAGGCAATCCCTGGCGCAATTAAAATTTGCGACAGTAAAAAATTAATTTGTGAAAAATTTACTATAGAAAAGGCAATCCCTGGCGCAATTAAAACTTGCGACAGTAAAAAATTAATTTTTGAAAAATTTACTATAGAAAAGGCAATCCCTGGCGCAATTAAAATTTACGACAGTATAAAATTAATTTTTGAAAAATTTACTGTAGAAAAGGCAATCCCTGGCGCAATTAATATTTGCCACAGTAAAAAATTATTTTTTTGCAAAATTTACTGTAGAAAAGGCAATCCCTGGCGAAACTAAAATTTGCGACAGTAGAAAATTATTTTTTGAAAAATTTACTATAGAAAAGGCAATCCCTGGCGTAATTAAAATTTTCGACAGTAAAAAATTAATTTTTGAAAAATTTACTATAGAAAAGGCAATCTCCGGCGCAATTAAAATTTGCGACAGTAGAAAATTATTTTTTGAATAATTTACTGTAGAAAAGGCAATCCCTGGCGCAATTAAAATTTGCGACAGTAAAAAATTAATTTGTGAAAAATTTACTATAGAAAAGGCAATCCCTGGCGCAATTAATATTTGCCACAGTAAAAAATTATTTTTTTGCAAAATTTACTGTAGAAAAGGCAATCCCTGGCGAAACTAAAATTTGCGACAGTAGAAAATTATTTTTTGAAAAATTTACTATAGAAAAGGCAATCCCTGGTGTAATTATAATTTGCGACAGTAAAAAATTATTTTTTGAAAAATTTACTGTAGAAAAGGCAATCCCTGGCGCAATTAAAATTTGCGACAGTAAAAAATTAATTTGTGAAAAATTTACTATATAAAAGGCAATCCCTGGCGCAATTAAAGCTTGCGACAGTAAAAAATTAATTTTTGAAAAATTTACTATAGAAAAGGCAATCCCTGGCGCAATTAAAATTTGCGACAGTAAAAAATTATTTTTTGCAAAATTTACGGTAGAAAAGGCAATCCCTGGCGGATTTAAAATTTGCGACAGTAAAAAATTATTTTTTGAAAAATTTGCTGTAGAAAAGGCAATCCCTGGCGCAATTAAAATTTGCGACAGTAAAAAATTAATTTCTGAAAAATTTACTATAGAAAAGGCAATCCCTGGCGCAATTAAAACTTGCGACAGTAAAAAATTAATTTTTGAAAAATTTACTATAGAAAAGGCAATCCCTGGCGCAGGTAAAATTTACGACAGTATAAAATTAATTTTTGAAAAATTTACTGTAGAAAAGGCAATCCCTGGCGCTATTAATATTTGCCACAGTAAAAAATCATTTTTTTCCAAAATTTACTGTAGAAAAGGCAATCCCTGGCGAAACTAAAATTTGCGACAGTAGAAAATTATTTTTTGAAAAATTTACTATAGAAAAGGCAATCCCTGGCGTAATTAAAATTTTCGACAGTAAAAAATTAATTTTTGAAAAATTTACTATAGAAAAGGCAATCTCCGGCGCAATTAAAATTTGCGACAGTAGAAAATTATTTTTTGAATAATTTACTGTAGAAAAGGCAATCCCTGGCGCAATTAAAATTTGCGACAGTAAAAAATTAATTTGTGAAAAATTTACTATAGAAAAGGCAATCCCTGGCGCAATTAATATTTGCCACAGTAAAAAATTATTTTTTTGCAAAATTTACTATAGAAAAGGCAATCCCTGGCGAAACTAAAATTTGCTACAGTAGAAAATTATTTTTTGAAAAATTTACTATAGAAAAGGCAATCCCTGGCGTAATTAAAATTTTCGACAGTAAAAAATTAATTTTTGAAAAATTTACTATAGAAAAGGCAATCTCCGGCGCAATTAAAATTTGCGACAGTATAAAATTATTTTTTGAAAAATTTACTGTAGAAAAGGCAATCCCTGGCGTAATTAAAATTTGCCACAGTAAAAAATTATTTTTTGAAAAATTTACTGTAGAAAAGGCAATCCCTGGCGCAATTAAAATTTGCGACAATAAAAAATTAATTTGTGAAAAATTTACTATAGAAAAGGCAATCCCTGGCGCAATTGAAATTTGCGACAGTAAAAAATTATTTTTTGAAAAATTTACTGTAGAAAAGGCTATCACCGGCGCAATTAGAATTTGCGACAGTAGAAAATTATTTTTTGAAAAATTTACTGTAAAAAAGGCAATCCCTGACGTATTTAAAATTTGCGACAGTAAAAAATTATTTTTTGAAAAATTTACTGTAGAAAAGGCAATCCCTGGCGCAATTAAAATTTGCGACAGTAAAAAATTAATTTGTGAAAAATTTACTATAGAAAGGCAATCCCTGGCGCAATTAAAACTTGCGACAGTAAAAAATTAATTTTTGAAATATTTACTATAGAAAAGGCAATCCCTGGCGCAATTAAAATTTACGACAGTATAAAATTAATTTTTGAAAAATTTACTGTAGAAAAGGCAATCCCTGGCGAAATTAAAATTTGCGACAGTAGAAAATTATTTTTTGAAAAATTTACTATAGAAAAGGCAATCCCTGGCGTAATTAAAAGTTTCGACAGTAAAAAATTAAATTTTGAAAAATTTACTATAGAAAAGGCAATACCCGGCGAAATTAAAATTTACGACAGTAGAAAATTATTTTTTGAATAATTTACTGTAGAAAAGGCAATCCCTGGCGCAATTAAAATTTGCGACAGTAAAAAATTAATTTGTGAAAAATTTACTATAGAAAAGGCAATCCCTGGTGTAATTATAATTTGCGACAGTAAAAAATTATTTTTTGAAAAATTTACTGTAGAAAAGGCAATCCCTGGCGCAATTAAAATTTGCGACAGTAAAAAATTAATTTGCGAAAAAATTACTATAGAAAAGGCAATCCCTGGCGCAATTAAAGCTTGCGACAGTAAAAAATAAATTTGTGAAAAATTTACTATAGAAAAGGCAATCCCTGGCGCAATTAAAACTTGCGAAAGTAAAAAATTAATTTTTGTAAAATTTACTATAGAAAAGGCAATCCCTGGCGCAATTAAAATTTGCGACAGTATAAAATTAATTTTTTAAAAATTTACTGTAGAAAGGCAATCCCTGGCGCAATTAAATTTTGCGACAGTAAATAATTATTTTTTGCAAAATTTACTGTAGAAAAGGCAATACCTGGCGTATTTAAAATTTGCGACAGTAAAAAATAAATTTGTGAACAATTTACTATAGAAAAGGCAATCCCTGGCGCAATTAAAACTTGCGAAAGTAAAAAATTAATTTTTGAAAAATTTACTATAGAAAAGGCAATCCCTGGCGCAATTAAAATTTGCGACAGTATAAAATTAATTTTTGAAAAATTTACTGTAGAAAGGCAATCCCTGGCGCAATTAAATTTTGCGACAGTAAATAATGATTTTTTGCAAAATTTACTGTAGAAAAGGCAATCCCTGGCGCAATTAAAATTTGCGACAGTAAAAAATTATTTTTTGAAAAATTTACTATAGAAAAGGCAATCCCTGGCGTAATTAAAATTTGCGACAGTATAAAATTAATTTTTGAAAAATTTACTGTAGAAACGGCAATCCCTGGCGGAATTAAAAATTTGCCACAGTAAACAATTAATTTGTGAAAAATTTACTATAGAAAAGGCAATCCCTGGCGCAATTAAAATTTGCGACAGTATAAAATTAATTTTTGAAAAATTTACTGTAGAAAGGCAATCCCTGGTGCAATTAAATTTTGCGACAGTATAAAATTAATTTGTGAAAAATTTACTATAGAAAAGGCAATCCCTGGCGTAATTAAAATTTGCGACAGTTAAAAATTATTTTTTGAAAAATTTACTGTAGAAAAGGCAATCCCTGGCGCAATTAATATTTGCGACAGTAGAAAATTAATTTTTGAAAAATTTACTAGAGAAAAGGCAATGCCTGGCGTATTTAAAATTTGCGACAGTAAAAAATTATTTTTTGAAAAATTTACTATAGAAAAGGCAATCCCTGGCGTAATTCAAATTTGCGAGAATAAAAAATTATTTTTTGAAAAATTTACTATAGAAAAGGCAATCCCTGGCGGATTTAAAATTTGCGTCAGTAAAAAATTATTTTTTGAAAAATTTACTATAGAAAAGGCAATCCCTGGCGCAATTAAAATTTGCGACAGTATAAAATTAATTTTTGAAAAATTTACTGTAGAAAGGCAATCCCTGGCGCAATTAAAATTTGCGACAGTATAAAATTAATTTTTGAAAAATTTACTGTAGAAAGGCAATCCCTGGCGCAATTAAATTTTGCGACAGTAAATAATTATTTTTTGCAAAATTTACTGTAGAAAAGGCAATCCCTGGCGCAATTAAAATTTGCGACAGTAAAAAATGATTTTTTGAAAAATTTACTATAGAAAAGGTAATCCCTGGCGTAATTAAAATTTGCGACAGTAAAAAATTATTTCTTGAAAAAATTACTAGAGAAAAGGCAATCCCTGGCGTAATTAAAATTTTCGACAGTAAAAAATAATTTTTTGCAAAATTTACAATAGAAAAGGCAATCCCTGGCGTATTTAAAATTTGCGACAGTAAAAAATTAATTTGTGAAAAATTTACTATAGAAAAGGCAATCCCTGGCGTAATTAAAATTTGCGACAGTTAAAAATTATTTTTTGAAAAATTTACTGTAGAAAAGGCAATCCCTGGCGCAATTAATATTTGCGACAGTAGAAAATTAATTTTTGAAAAATTTACTAGAGAAAAGGCAATGCCTGGCGTATTTAAAATTTGCGACAGTAAAAAATTATTTTTTGAAAAATTTACTATAGAAAAGGCAATCCCTGGCGTAATTCAAATTTGCGAGAATAAAAAATTATTTTTTGAAAAATTTACTATAGAAAAGGCAATCCCTGGCGGATTTAAAATTTGCGTCAGTAAAAAATTATTTTTTGAAAAATTTACTATAGAAAAGGCAATCCCTGGCGTATTTAAAATTTGCGACAGTAAAAAATTAATTTGTGAAAAATTTACTATAGAAAAAGCAATCCCTGGCGTATTTAAAATTTGCGACAGTAAAAAATTATTTTTTGAAAAATTTACTGTAGTAAAGGCAATCCCTGGCGCAATTAAAATTTGCGACAGTATAAAATTATTTTTTGAAAAATTTACTGTAGAAAAGGCAATCCCTGGCGTAATTAAAATTTGCCACAGTAAAAAATTATTTTTTGAAAAATTTACTGTAGAAAAGGCAATCCCTGGCGCAATTAAAATTTGCGACAATAAAAAATTAATTTGTGAAAAATTTACTATAGAAAAGGCAATCCCTGGCGCAATTAAAATTTGCGACAGTAAAAAATTATTTTTTGAAAAATTTACTGTAGAAAAGGCTATCACCGGCGCAATTAAAATTTACGACAGTATAAAATTAATTTTTGAAAAATTTACTGTAGAAAAGGCAATCCCTGGCGCAATTAAAATTTGCGACAATAAAAAATTAATTTGTGAAAAATTTACTATAGAAAAGGCAATCCCTGGCGCAATTATAATTTGTGACAGTAAAAAATTATTTTTTGAAAAATTTACTGTAGAAAAGGCTATCACCGGCGCAATTAAAATTTGCGACAGTAGAAAATTATTTTTTGAAAAATTTACTGTAAAAAAGGCAATCCCTGACGTATTTAAAATTTGCGACGGTAAAAAATTATTTTTTGAAAAATTTACTGTAGAAAAGGCAATCCCTGGCGCAATTAAAATTTGCGACAGTAAAAAATTAATTTGTGAAAAATTTACTATAGAAAGGCAATCCCTGGCGCAATTAAAACTTGCGACAGTAAAAAATTAATTTTTGAAATATTTACTATAGAAAAGGCAATCCCTGCCGCAATTAAAATTTACGACAGTATAAAATTAATTTTTGAAAAATTTACTGTAGAAAAGGCAATCCCTGGCGAAATTAAAATTTGCGACAGTAGAAAATTATTTTTTGAAAAATTTACTATAGAAAAGGCAATCCCTGGCGTAATTAAAATTTTCGACAGTAAAAAATTAAATTTTGAAAAATTTACTATAGAAAAGGCAATCCCCGGCGAAAGTAAAATTTACGACAGTAGAAAATTATTTTTTGAATAATTTACTGTAGAAAAGGCAGTCCCTGGCGCAATTAAAATTTGCGACAGTAAAAAATTAATTTGTGAAAAATTTACTATAGAAAAGGCAATCCCTGGTGTAATTATAATTTGCGACAGTAAAAAATTATTTTTTGAAAAATTTACTGTAGAAAAGGCAATCCCTGGCGCAATTAAAATTTGCGACAGTAAAAAATTAATTTGTGAAAAATTTACTATAGAAAAGGCAATCCCTGGCGCAATTAAAGCTTGCGACAGTAAAAAATTAATTTTTGAAAAATTTACTATAGAAAAGGCAATCCCTGGCGCAATTAAAATTTGCGACAGTAAAAAATTATTTTTTGCAAAATTTACGGTACAAAAGGCAATCCCTGGCGGATTTAAAATTTGCGACAGTAAAAAATTATTTTTTGAAAAATTTGCTGTAGAAAAGGCAATCCCTGGCGCAATTAAAATTTGCGACAGTAAAAAATTAATTTGTGAAAAATTTACTATAGAAAAGGCAATCCCTGGCGCAATTAAAACTTGCGACAGTAAAAAATTAATTTTTGAAAAATTTACTATAGAAAAGGCAATCCCTGGCGCAATTAAAATTGACGACAGTATAGAATTAATTTTTGAAAAATTTACTGTAGAAAAGGCAATCCCTGGCGCAATTAATATTTGCCACAGTAAAAAATTATTTTTTTGCAAAATTTACTGTAGAAAAGGCAATCCCTGGCGAAACTAAAATTTGCGACAGTAGAAAATTATTTTTTGAAAAATTTACTATAGAAAAGGCAATCCCTGGCGTAATTAAAATTTTCGACAGTAAAAAATTAATTTTTGAAAAATTTACTATAGAAAATTCAATCTCCGGCGCAATTAAAATTTGCGACAGTAGAAAATTATTTTTTGAATAATTTACTGTAGAAAAGGCAATCCCTGGCGCAATTAAAATTTGCGACAGTAAAAAATTAATTTGTGAAAAATTTACTATAGAAAAGGCAATCCCTGGCGCAATTAAAATTTGCGACAGTAAAAAATTAATTTGTGAAAAATTTACTATAGAAAAGGCAATCCCTGGCGTAATTAAAATTTTCGACAGTAAAAAAATAGTTTTTGAAAAATTTACTATAGACAAGGCAATCCCTGGCGTATTTAAAATTTGCGACAGCAAAAAAATTAATTTGTGAAAAATTTACTATAGAAAAGGCAATCCCTGGCGTAATTAAAATTTGCGACAGTAGAAAATTATTTTTTGAATAATTTACTGTAGAAAAGGCAATCCCTGGCGCAATTAAAATTTGCGACAGTAAAAAATTTACTATAGAAAAGGCAATCCCTGGCGTAATTAAAATTTGCGACAGTAAAAAATTATTTTTTGAAAAATTTACTGTAGAAAAGGCAATCCCTGGCGCAATTAAAATTTGCGACAGTAAAAAATTAATTTGTGAAAAATTTACTATAGAAAAAGCAATCCCTGGCGTATTTAAAATTTGCGACAGTAAAAAATTATTTTTTGAAAAATTTACTGTAGAAAAGGCAATCCCTGGCGCAATTAAAATTTGCGACAGTAAAAAATTAATTTGCGAAAAATTTAGTATAGAAAAGACAATCCATGGCGCAATTAAAATTTACGACAGTATAAAATTAATTTTTGAAAAATTTACTGTAGAAAAGGCAATCCCTGGCGCAATTAAAATTTGCGACAGTAAAAAATTATTTTTTGCAAAATTTACTGTAGAAAAGGCAACCCCTGGCGCAATTAAATTTTGCGACAGTAGAAAATTATTTTTTGAAAAATTTACTATAGAAAAGGCAATCCCTGGCGTAATTAAAATTTTCGACAGTAAAAAATTAATTTTTGAAAAATTTACTATAGAAAAGGAAATCCCCTTCGCAATTAAAATTGGCGACAGTAGAAAATTATTTTTTGAATAATTTACTGTAGAAAAGGCAATCCCTGGCGCAATTAAAATTTGCGACAGTAAAAAATTAACTATAGAAAAGGCAATCCCTGGCGTAATTATAATTTGCAACAGTAAAAAATTATTTTTTGAAAAATTTACTGTAGAAAAGGCAATCCCTGGCGCAATTAAAATTTGCGACAGTAAAAAATTATTTTTTGAATAATTTACTATAGAAAAGGCAATCCCTGGCGTAATTAAAATTTGCGACAGAAAAAAATTAATTTTTGAAAAATTTACTATAGAAAAGGCAATCCCTGGCGTATTTAAAATTTGCGACAGTAAAAAATTAATTTTTGAAAAATTTACTGTAGAAAAGGCAATCCCTGGCGTAATTAAAATTTGCGACCGTAAAAAATTATTTTTTGCAAAATTTACTATAGATAAGGCAATCCCTGGCGTATTTAAAATTTGCGACAGTAAAAAATTAATTTGTGAAAAATTTACTATAGAAAAGGCAATCCCTGGCGTAATTAAAATTTGCGACAGTAAAAAATTATTTTTTGAAAAATTTACTGTAGAAAAGGCAATCCTTGGCGCAATTAAAATTTGCGACACTAGAAAATTATTTTTTGAAAAATTTACTATAGAAAAGGCAACCCCTGGCGTAATTAAAATTTTCGACAATAAAAATTAAATTTTTGAAAAATTTACTGTAGAAAAGGCAATCCCTGGCGTATTCAAAATTTGCGACAGTAAAAAACTATTTTTTGAAAAATTTACTATAGAAAAGGCAATCACTGGCGTAATTAAAATTTGCGACAATAAAAATTATTTTTTGACAAATTTACTATAGAAAAGGCAATCCCTGGCGGATTTAAAATTTGCGACAGTAAAAAATTATTTTTTGAAAAATTTACTATAGAAAAGGCAATCCCTTGCGTATTTAAAATTTGCGACAGTAAAAAATTAATTTTTGAAAAATTTACTATAGAAAAGGCAATCCCTGGCGTATTTAAATTTTGCGACAGTAAAAAATTATTTTTTGAAAAATTTACTGTAGAAAAGGCAATCCCTGGCGCAATTAAAATTTGCGACAGTAGAAAATTATTTTTTGAAAAATTTACTGTAGAAAAGGCAATCCCTGGCGTAATTAAAATTTGCGACAGTAAAAAATTATTTTTTGAAAAATTTACTGTAGAAATGTCAATCCCTGGCGCAATTAAAATTTGCTACAGTAAAAAATTAATTTGTGAAAAATTTACTATAGACAAGGCAATCCCTGTTGTAATTAAAATTTGCGACAGTTAAAAATTATTTTTTGAAAAATTTACTGTAGAAAAGGCAATCCCTGGCGCAATTAAAATTTACGACAGTAAAAAATTAATTTGTGAAAAATTTACTATAGAAATGGCAATCCCTGGCGCAATTAAAATTTGCGACAGTAAAATATTATTTTTTGAAAAATTTACTGTAGAAAAGGCAATCCCCGGCGCAATTAAAATTTGCGACAGTAGAAAATTATTTTTTGAAAAATTTACTGTAGAAAAGGCAATCCCTGGCGTATTTAAAATTTGCGACAGTAAAAAATTATTTTTTGAAAAATTTACTGTAGAAAAGGCAATCCCTGGCGCAATTAAAATTTGCGACAGTAAAAAATTAATTTGCGAAAAATTTAGTATAGAAAAGACAATCCATGGCGCAATTAAAATTTACGACAGTATAAAATTAATTTTTGAAAAATTTACTGTAGAAAAGGCAATCCCTGGCGCAATTAAAATTTGCGACAGTAAAAAATTATTTTTTGCAAAATTTACTGTAGAAAAGGCAACCCCTGGCGCAATTAAATTTTGCGACAGTAGAAAATTATTTTTTGAAAAATTTACTATAGAAAAGGCAATCCCTGGCGTAATTAAAATTTTCGACAGTAAAAAATTAATTTTTGAAAAATTTACTATAGAAAAGGAAATCCCCTTCGCAATTAAAATTGGCGACAGAAGAAAATTATTTTTTGAATAATTTACTGTAGAAAAGGCAATCCCTGGCGCAATTAAAATTTGCGACAGTAAAAAATTAACTATAGAAAAGGCAATCCCTGGCGTAATTATAATTTGCAACAGTAAAAAATTATTTTTTGAAAAATTTACTGTAGAAAAGGCAATCCCTGGCGCAATTAAAATTTGCGACAGTAAAAAATTATTTTTTGAATAATTTACTATAGAAAAGGCAATCCCTGGCGTAATTAAAATTTGCGACAGTAAAAAATTAATTTTTGAAAAATTTACTATAGAAAAGGCAATCCCTGGCGTATTTAAAATTTGCGACAGTAAAAAATTAATTTTTGAAAAATTTACTGTAGAAAAGGCAATCCCTGGCGTAATTAAAATTTGCGACCGTAAAAAATTATTTTTTGCAAAATTTACTATAGAAAAGGCAATCCCTGGCGTATTTAAAATTTGCGACAGTATAAAATTAATTTTTGAAAAATTTACTGTAGAGAAGGCAATCCCTGGCGCAATTAAAATTTGCGACAGTAAAAAATTATTTTTTTCAAAATTTACTATAGAAAAGCAATCCCTGGCGCTATTAAAATTTGCGACAGTAAAAAAATAGTTTTTGAATAATTTACTATAGAAAAGGCAATCCCTGGCGTATTTAAAATTTGCGACATTAAAAAATTATTTTTTGAAAAATTTACTATAGAAAGGCAATCCCTGGCGTAATTAAAATTTGCGACAGTAAAAAATTAGTTTTTGAAAAATTTACTGTAGAAAAGGCAATCCCTGGCGCAATTAAAATTTGCGACAGTAAGATATTATTTTTTGAAAAATTTACTGTAGAAAAGGCAATCCCTGGTGGATTTAAAATTTGCGAAAGTAAAAAATTAATTTGTGAAAAATTTACTATAGAAAAGGCAATCCCTGGCGTATTTAAAATTTGCGACAGTAAAAAATTAGGTTTTGAAAAATTTACTGTAGAAAAGGCAATCCCTGGCGTAATTAAAATTTGCGACAGTAAAAAATTATTTTTTGGAAAATTTACTATAGAAAAGGCAATCCCTGGCGTATTTAAAATTTGCGACAGTAAAAAATTAATTTTTGAAAAATTTACTATAGAAAAGGCAATCCCTGGCGTAATTAAAATTTGCGACAGTAAAAAATTATTTTTTGAAAAATTTACTTTAGAAAAGGCAATCCCTGGCGCAATTAAAATTTGCGACAGTAAAAAATTATTTTTTGAAAAATTTACTGTAGAAAAGGCAATCCCTAGCGCAATTAAAATTTGCGACAGTAAAAAATTAGTTTTTGAAAAATTTACTGTAGAAAAGGCAATCCCTGGCGTATTTAAAATTTGCGACAGTAAAAAATTAATTTTTGAAAAATTTACTGTAGAAAAGGCAATCCCTGGCGTAATTAAAATTTGCGACCGTAAAAAATTATTTTTTGCAAAATTTACTATAGAAAAGGCAATCCCTGGCGTATTTAAAATTTGCGACAGTATAAAATTAATTTTTGAAAAATTTACTGTAGAAAAGGCAATCCCTGGCGCAATTAAAATTTGCGACAGTAAAAAATTATTTTTTTCAAAATTTACTATAGAAAAGGCAATCCCTGGCGCTATTAAAATTTGCGACAGTAAAAAAATAGTTTTTGAATAATTTACTATAGAAAAGGCAATCCCTGGCGTATTTAAAATTTGCGACATTAAAAAATTATTTTTTGAAAAATTTACTATAGAAAAGGCAATCCCTGGCGTAATTAAAATTTGCGACAGTAAAAAATTAGTTTTTGAAAAATTTACTGTAGAAAAGGCAATCCTTGGCGCAATTAAAATTTGCGACAGTAAAATATTATTTTTTGAAAAATTTACTGTAGAAAAGGCAATCCCTGGTGGATTTAAAATTTGCGAAAGTAAAAAATTAATTTGTGAAAAATTTACTATAGAAAAGGCAATCCCTGGCGTATTTAAAATTTGCGACAGTAAAAAAATAGTTTTTGAAAAATTTACTGTAGAAAAGGCAATCCCTGGCGCTATTAAAATTTGCGACAGTAAAAAAATAGTTTTTGAATAATTTACTATAGAAAAGGCAATCCCTGGCGTATTTAAAATTTGCGACATTAAAAAATTATTTTTTTCAAAATTTACTATAGAAAAGGCAATCCCTGGCGCTATTAAAATTTGCGACAGTAAAAAAATAGTTTTTGAATAATTTACTATAGAAAAGGCAATCCCTGGCGTATTTAAAATTTGCGACATTAAAAAATTATTTTTTGAAAAATTTACTATAGAAAAGGCAATCCCTGGCGTAATTACAATTTGCGACAGTAAAAAATTAGTTTTTGAAAAATTTACTGTAGAAAAGGCAATCCCTGGCGCAATTAAAATTTGCGACAGTAAGATATTATTTTTTGAAAAATTTACTGTAGAAAAGGCAATCCCTGGTGGATTTAAAATTTGCGAAAGTAAAAAATTAATTTGTGAAAAATTTACTATAGAAAAGGCAATCCCTGGCGTATTTAAAATTTGCGACAGTAAAAAATTAGGTTTTGAAAAATTTACTGTAGAAAAGGCAATCCCTGGCGTAATTAAAATTTGCGACAGTAAAAAATTATTTTTTGGAAAATTTACTATAGAAAAGGCAATCCCTGGCGTATTTAAAATTTGCGACAGTAAAAAATTAATTTTTGAAAAATTTACTATAGAAAAGGCAATCCCTGGCGTAATTAAAATTTGCGACAGTAAAAAATTATTTTTTGAAAAATTTACTTTAGAAAAGGCAATCCCTGGCGCAATTAAAATTTGCGACAGTAAACAATTATTTTTTGAAAAATTTACTGTAGAAAAGGCAATCCCTAGCGCAATTAAAATTTGCGACAGTAAAAAATTAGTTTTTGAAAAATTTACTGTAGAAAAGGCAATCCGTGGCGTATTTAAAATTTGCGACAGTAAAAAATTAATTTTTGAAAAATTTACTGTAGAAAAGGCAATCCCTGGCGTAATTAAAATTTGCGACCGTAAAAAATTATTTTTTGCAAAATTTACTATAGAAAAGGCAATCCCTGGCGTATTTAAAATTTGCGACAGTATAAAATTAATTTATGAAAAATTTACTGTAGAAAAGGCAATCCCTGGCGCAATTAAAATTTGCGACAGTAAAAAATTATTTTTTTCAAAATTTACTATAGAAAAGGCAATCCCTGGCGCTATTAAAATTTGCGACAGTAAAAAAATAGTTTTTGAATAATTTACTATAGAAAAGGCAATCCCTGGCGTATTTAAAATTTGCGACATTAAAAAATTATTTTTTGAAAAATTTACTATAGAAAAGGCAATCCCTGGCGTAATTAAAATTTGCGACAGTAAAAAATTAGTTTTTGAAAAATTTACTGTAGAAAAGGCAATCCCTGGCGCAATTAAAATTTGCGACAGTAAAATATTATTTTTTGAAAAATTTACTGTAGAAAAGGCAATCCCTGGTGGATTTAAAATTTGCGAAAGTAAAAATTTAATTTGTGAAAAATTTACTATAGAAAAGGCAATCCCTGGCGTATTTAAAATTTGCGACAGTAAAAAAATAGTTTTTGAAAAATTTACTGTAGAAAAGGCAATCCCTGGCGTAGTTAAAATTTGCGACAGTAAAAAATTATTTTTTGCAAAATTTACTATAGAAAAGGCAATCCCTGGCGTATTTAAAATTTGCGACAGTAAAAAATTAATTTTTGAAAAATTTACTATAGAAAAGGCAATCCCTGGCGTAATTAAAATTTGCGACAGTAAAAAATTATTTTTTGAAAAATTTACTTTAGAAAAGGCAATCCCTGGCGCTATTAAAATTTGCGACAGTAAAAAATTATTTTTTGAATAATTTACTATAGAAAAGGCAATCCCTGGCGTATTTAAAATTTGCGACAATATACAATTATTTTTTGTAAAATTTACTGTAGAAAAGGCAATCCCTGGCGCAATTAAAATTACGACAGTATAAAATTATTTTTTGAAAAATTTACTATAGAAAAGGCAATCCTTGGCGTAATTAAAATTTTCGACAGTAAAAAAATAATTTTTGAAAAATTTACTATAGACAAGGCAATCCGTGGCGTATTTAAAATTTGCGACAGTAAAAAATTAATTTGTGAAAAATTTACTATAGAAAAGGCAATCCCTGTCGTAATTAAAATTTGCGAGAGTAGAAAATTATTTTTTGAATAATTTACTGCAGAAAAGGCAATCCCTGGCGCAATTAAAATTTGCGACAGTAAAAAATTTACTATAGAAAAGGCAATCCCTGGCGTAATTAAAATTTGCGACAGTAAAAAATTATTTTTTGAACAATTTACTGTAGAAAAGGCAATCCCTGGCGCAATTAAAATTTGCGACAGTAAAAAATTATTTTTTGCAAAATTTACTATAGAAAAGGCAATCCCTGGCGTATTTAAAATTTGCGAGGGTAAAAAATTAATTTGTGAAAAATTTACTATAGAAAAGGCAATCCCTGGCGTAATTAAAATTTGCGACAGTAAAAAATTATTTTTTGAAAAATTTACTGTAGAAAAGGCAATCCTTGGCGCAATTAAAATTTGCGACAGTAGAAAATTATTTTTTGAAAAATTTTCAATAGAAAAGCCAATCCCTGGCGTAATTAAAATTTGCGACAATAAAAAATTATTTTTTGACAAATTTACTCTGGAAAAGGCAATCCCTGGCGTATTTAAAATTTGCGACAGTAAAAAACTATTTTTTGAAAAATTTACTATAGAAAAGGCAATCCCTGGCGTAATTAAAATTTGCGACAATAAAAAATTATTTTTTGACAAATTTACTATAGAAAAGGCAATCCCTGGCGGATTTAAAATTTGCGACAGTAAAAAATTATTTTTTGAAAAATTTACAATAGAAAAGGCAATCCCTTGCGTATTTAAAATTTGCGACAGTAAAAAATTAATTTGTGAAAAATTTACTATAGAAAAGGCAATCCCTGGCGTATTTAAAATTAGCGACAGTAAAAATTTAATTTTTGAAAAATTTACTGTAGAAAAGGCAATCCCTGGTTTATTTAAAATTTGCGACAGTAAAAAACTATCTTTTGAAAAATTTACTATAGAAAAGGCAATCCCTGGCGTATTTAAAATTTGCGACAGTAAAAAACTATTTTTTGAAAAATTTACTATAGAAAAGGCAATCCCTGGCGTAATTAAAATTTGCGACAATAAAAAATTATTTTTGACAAATTTACTATAGAAAAGGCAATTCCTGGCGGATTTAAAATTTGCGACAGTAAAAAATTATTTTTTGAAAAATTTACAATAGAAAAGGCAATCCCTGGCGTAATTAAAATTTGCGACCGTAAAAAATTATTTTTTGCAAAATTTACTATAGAAAAGGCAATCCCTTGCGTATTTAAAATTTGCGACAGTAAAAAATTAATTTGTGAAAAATTTACTATAGAAAAGGCAATCCCTGGCGTATTTAAAATTTGCGACAGTAAAAAATTATTTTTGAAAAATTTACTGTAGAAAAGGCAATCCCTGGCGCAATTAAAATTTGCGACAGTAGAAAATTATTTTTTGAAAAATTTACTGTAGAAAAGGCAATCCCTGGCGTAATTAAAATTTGCGACAGTAAAAAATTATTTTTTGAAAAGTTTACTGTAGAAAAGGCAATCCCTGGCGCAATTAAAATTTGCTACAGCAAAAAATTAATTTGTGAAAAATTTACTATAGACAAGGCAATCCCTGGTGTAATTAAAATTTGCGATAGTAAAAAATTATTTTTTGAAAAATTTACTGTAGAAAAGGCAATCCCTGGCGCAATTAAAATTTACGACAGTAAATAATTAACTTGTGAAAAATTTACTATAGAAAAGGGCAATCCCTGGCGCAATTAAAATTTGCGACAGTAAAAAATTATTTTTGAAAAATTTACTGTAGAAAAGGCAATCCCCGGCGCAATTAAAATTTGCGAGAGTAGAAAATTATTTTTTGAAAAATTTACTGTAGAAAAGGCAATCCCTGGCGTATTTAAAATTTGCGACAGTAAAAAATTATTTTCTGAAAAATTTACTGTAGAAAAGGCAATCCCTGGCGCAATTAAAATTTGCGACAGTAAAAAATTAATTTGCGAAAAATTTAGTATAGAAAAGGCAATCCATGGCGCAATTAAAATTTACGACAGTATAAAATTAATTTTTGAAAAATTTACTGTAGAAAAGGCAATCCCTGGCGTATTTAAAATTTGCGACAGTAAAAAATTATTTTTTTCAAAATTTACTATAGAAAAGGCAATCCCTGGCGCTATTAAAATTTGCGACAGTAAAAAATTAGTTTTTGAATAATTTACTATAGAAAAGGCAATCCCTGGCGTATTTAAAATTTGCGACAGTAAAAAATAATTTTTTGAAAAATTTACTGTAGAAAAGGCAATCCCTGGCGTAATTAAAGTTTGCGACAGTAAAAAATTAGTTTTTGAAAAATTTACTATAGACAAGGCAATCCGTGGCGTATTTAAAATTTGCGACAGTAAAAAATTAATTTGTGAAAAATTTACTATAGAAAAGGCAATCCCTGTCGTAATTAAAATTTGCGAGAGTAGAAAATTATTTTTTGAATAATTTACTGTAGAAAAGGCAATCCCTGGCGCAATTAAAATTTGCGACAGTAAAAAATTTACTATAGAAAAGGCAATCCCTGGCGTAATTAAAATTTGCGACAGTAAAAAAATTATTTTTTGAAAAATTTACTGTAGAAAAGGCAATCCCTGGCGCAATTAAAATTTGCGACAGTAAAAAATTATTTTTTGCAAAATTTACTATAGAAAAGGCAATCCCTGGCGTATTTAAAATTTGCGAGGGTAAAAAATTAATTTGTGAAAAATTTACTATAGAAAAGGCAATCCCTGGCGTAATTAAAATTTGCGACAGTAAAAAATTATTTTTTGAAAAATTTACTGTAGAAAAGGCAATCCCTGGCGCAATTAAAATTTGCGACAGTATAAAATTAATTTTTGAAAAATTTACTGTAGAAAAGGCAATCCCTGGCGAAATTAAAATTTGCGACAGTAAAAAATTATTTTTTTCAAAATTTACTATAGAAAAGGCAATCCCTGGCGCTATTAAAATTTGCGACAGTAAAAAATTAGTTTTTGAATAATTTACTATAGAAAAGGCAATCCCTGGCGTATTTAAAATTTGCGACAGTAAAAAATAATTTTTTGAAAAATTTACTGTAGAAAAGGCAATCCCTGGCGTAATTAAAATTTGCGACAGTAAAAAATTAGTTTTTGAAAAATTTACTATAGACAAGGCAATCCGTGGCGTATTTAAAATTTGCGACAGTAAAAAATTAATTTGTGAAAAATTTACTATAGAAAAGGCAATCCCTGTCGTAATTAAAATTTGCGAGAGTAGAAAATTATTTTTTGAATAATTTACTGTAGAAAAGGCAATCCCTGGCGCAATTAAAATTTGCGACAGTAAAAAATTTACTATAGAAAAGGCAATCCCTGGCGTAATTAAAATTTGCGACAGTAAAAAATTATTTTTTGAAAAATTTACTGTAGAAAAGGCAATCCCTGGCGCAATTAAAATTTGCGACAGTAAAAAATTATTTTTTGCAAAATTTACTATAGAAAAGGCAATCCCTGGCGTATTTAAAATTTGCGAGGGTAAAAAATTAATTTGTGAAAAATTTACTATAGAAAAGGCAATCCCTGGCGTAATTAAAATTTGCGACAGTAAAAAATTATTTTTTGAAAAATTTACTGTAGAAAAGGCAATCCTTGGCGCAATTAAAATTTGCGACAGTAGAAAATTATTTTTTGAAAAATTTTCTATAGAAAAGGCAATCCCTGGCGTAATTAAAATTTGCGACAATAAAAAATTATTTTTTGACAAATTTACTATAGAAAAGGCAATCCCTGGCGTATTTAAAATTTGCGACAGTAAAAAACTATTTTTTGAAAAATTTACTATAGAAAAGGCAATCCCTGGCGTAATTAAAATTTGCGACAATAAAAAATTATTTTTTGACAAATTTACTATAGAAAAGGCAATCCCTGGCGGATTTAAAATTTGCGACAGTAAAAAATTATTTTTTGAAAAATTTACAATAGAAAAGGCAATCCCTTGCGTATTTAAAATTTGCGACAGTAAAAAATTAATTTGTGAAAAATTTACTATAGAAAAGGCAATCCCTGGCGTATTTAAAATTAGCGACAGTAAAAATTTAATTTTTGAAAAATTTACTGTAGAAAAGGCAATCCCTGGCGTATTTAAAATTTGCGACAGTAAAAAACTATCTTTTGAAAAATTTACTATAGAAAAGGCAATCCCTGGCGTATTTAAAATTTGTGACAGTAAAAAAACTATTTTTTGAAAAATTTACTATAGAAAAGGCAATCCCTGGCGTAATTAAAATTTGCGACAATAAAAAATTATTTTTGACAAATTTACTATAGAAAAGGCATTCCCTGGCGGATTTAAAATTTGCGACAGTAAAAAATTATTTTTTGAAAAATTTACAATAGAAAAGGCAATCCCTGGCGTAATTAAAATTTGCGACCGTAAAAAATTATTTTTTGCAAAATTTACTATAGAAAAGGCAATCCCTGGCGTATTTAAAATTTGCGACAATAAAAATTTAATTTTTGAAAAATTTACTGTAGAAAAGGCAATCCCTGTCGTATTTAAAATTTGCGACAGTAAAAAATTAATTTTTTGAAAAATTTACTATAGAAAAGGCAATCCCTGGCGTAATTAAAATTTGCGACAATAAAAAATTATTTTTTGACAAATTTACTATAGAAAAGGCAATCCCTGGCGGATTTAAAATTTGCGACAGTAAAAAATTATTTTTTGAAAAATTTACAATAGAAAAGGCAATCCCTTGCGTATTTAAAATTTGCGACAGTAAAAAATGAATTTGTGAAAAATTTACTATAGAAAAGGCAATCCCTGGCGTATTTAAAATTTGCGACAGTAAAAAATTATTTTTTGAAAAATTTACTGTAGAAAAGGCAATCCCTGGCGCAATTAAAATTTGCGACAGTAGAAAATTATTTTTTGAAAAATTTACTGTAGAAAAGGCAATCCCTGGCGTAATTAAAATTTGCGACAGTAAAAAATTATTTTTTGAAAAGTTTACTGTAGAAAAGGCAATCCCTGGCGCAATTAAAATTTGCTACAGCAAAAAATTAATTTGTGAAAAATTTACTATAGACAAGGCAATCCCTGGTGTAATTAAAATTTGCGATAGTAAAAAATTATTTTTGAAAAATTTACTGTAGAAAAGGCAATACCTGGCGCAATTAAAATTTACGACAGTAAATAATTAACTTGTGAAAAATTTACTATAGAAAAGGCAATCCCTGGCGCAATTAAAATTTGCGACAGTAAAAAATTATTTTTTGAAAAATTTACTGTAGAAAAGGCAATCCCCGGCGCAATTAAAATTTGCGACAGTAGAAAATTATTTTTTGAAAAATTTACTGTAGAAAAGGCAATCCCTGGCGTATTTAAAATTTGCGACAGTAAAAAATTATTTTCTGAAAAATTTACTGTAGAAAAGGCAATCCCTGGCGCAATTAAAATTTGCGACAGTAAAAAAATAATTTGCGAAAAATTTAGTATAGAAAAGGCAATCCATGGCGCAATTAAAATTTACGACAGTATAAAATTAATTTTTGAAAAATTTACTGTAGAAAAGGCAATCCCTGGCGCAATTAAAATTTGCGACAGTAAAAAATTATTTTTTGCAAAATTTACTGTAGAAAAGGCAACCCCTGGCGCAATTAAATTTTGCGACAGAAGAAAATTATTTTTTGAAAAATTTACTATAGAAAAGGCAATCCCTGGCGTAATTAAAATTTTCGACAGTAAAAAATTAATTTTTGAAAATTTTACTATAGAAAAGGCAATCCCCTTCGCAATTAAAATTTGCGACAGTAGAAAATTATTTTTTGAATAATTTACTGTAGAAAAGGCAATCCCTGGCGCAATTAAAATTTGCGACAGTAAAAAATTAACTATAGAAAAGGCAATCCCTGGCGTAATTAAAATTTCCGACAGTAAAAAATTATTTTTTGAAAAATTTACTGTAGAAAAGGCAATCCCTGGCGCAATTAAAATTTGCGACAGTAAAAAATTATTTTTTGAATAATTTACTATAGAAAAGGCAATCCCTGGCGTAATTAAAATTTGCGACAGTAAAAAATTAATTTTTGAAAAGTTTACTATACAAAAGGCAATCCCTGGCGTATTTAAAATTTGCGACAGCAAAAAATTAATTTTTGAAAAATTTACTGTAGAAAAGGCAATCCCTGGCGTAATTAACATTTGCGACCGTAAAAAATTATTTTTTGCAAAATTTACTATAGAAAAGGCAATCCCTGGCGTATTTAAAATTTGCGACAGTATAAAATTAATTTTTGAAAAATTTACTGTAGAATAGGCAATCCCTGGCGAAATTAAAATTTGCGACAGTAAAAAATTATTTTTTTCAAAATTTACTATAGAAAAGGCAATCCCTGGCGCTATTAAAATTTGCGACAGTAAAAAATTAGTTTTTGAATAATTTACTATAGAAAAGGCAATCCCTGGCGTATTTAAAATTTGCGACAGTAAAAAATAATTGTTTGAAAAATTTACTGTAGAAAAGGCAATCCCTGGCGTAATTAAAATTTGCGACAGTAAAAAATTAGTTTTTGAAAAATTTACTGTAGAAAAGGCAATCCCTGGCGCAATTAAAATTTGCGACAGTAAAAAATTATTTTTTGAAAAATTTACTGTAGAAAAGGCAATCCCTGGTGGATTTAAAATTTGCGAAAGTAAAAAATTAATTTGTGAAAAATTTACTATAGAAAAGGCAATCCCTGGCGTATTTAAAATTTGCGACAGTAAAAAATTAATTTTTGAAAAATTTACTGTAGAAAAGGCAATCCCTGCCGTAATTAAAATTTGCGACAGTAAAAAATTATTTTTTGCAAAATTTACTATAGAAAAGGCAATCCCTGGCGTATTTAAAATTTGCGACAGTAAAAAATTAATTTTTGAAAAATTTACTATAGAAAAGGCAATCCCTGGCGTAATTAAAATTTGCGACAGTAAAAAATTATTTTTTGAAAAATTTACTTTAGAAAAGGCAATCCCTGGCGCAATTAAAATTTGCGACAGTAAAAAATTATTTTTTGAAAAATTTACTGTAGAAAAGGCAATCCCTAGCGCAATTAAAATTTGCGACAGTAAAAAATTAGTTTTTTAAAAATTTACTGTAGAAGAGGCAATCCCTGGCGTAATTAAAATTTGCGACAGTAAAAAAATTAGTTTTTGAAAAATTTACTGTAGAAAAGGCAATCCCTGGCGCAATTAAAATTTGCGACAGTAAAAAATTAGTTTTTGAATAATTTACTATAGAAAAGGCAATCCCTAGCGTAATTAAAATATGCGACAGTAAAAAATTATTTTTTGAGAAATTTACTATAGAAAAGGCAATCCCTGGCATAATTAAAATTTGCGACAATAAAAAATTATTTTTTGCAAAATTTACTATAGAAAAGGCAATCCCTGGTGCTATTAAAATTTACGACAGTAAAAAATTATTTTTTGAATAATTTACTATAGAAAAGGCAATCCCTGGCGTAATTAAAATCTGCGACAGTATAAAATTATTTCTTGTAAAATTTACTGTAGAAAAGGCAATCCCTGGCGCAATTAAAATTTGCGACAGTATAAAATTATTTTTTGAAAAATTTACTGTAGAAAAGGCAATCCCTGGCGCAATTAAAATTTGCGACAGTAAAAAATTAGTTTTTGAATAATTTACTATAGAAAAGGCAATCCCTGGCGTATTTAAAATTTGCGACAGTAAAAAATTATTTTTTGAAAAATTTACTGTAGAAAAGGCAATCCCTGGCGTATTTAAAATTTGCTACAGTAAAAAATTATTTTCTGAAAAATTTACTGTAGAAAAGGCAATCCCTGGCGCAATTAAAATTTGCGACAGTAAAAAATTAATTTGCGAAAAATTTAGTATAGAAAATGCAATCCATGGCGCAATTAAAATTTACGACAGTATAAAATTAATTTTTGAAAAATTTACTGTAGAAAAGGCAATCCCTGGCGCAATTAAAATTGCGACAGTAAAAAATTATTTTTTGCAAAATTTACTGTAGAAAAGGCAACCCCTGGCGCAATTAAATTTTGCGACAGTAGAAAATTATTTTTTGAAAAATTTACTATAGAAAAGGCAATCCCTGGCGTAATTAAAATTTTCGACAGTAAAAAATTAATTTTTGAAAAATTTACTATAGAAAAGGCAATCCCCTTCGCAATTAAAATTTGCGGCATTAGAAAATTATTTTTTGAATAATTTACTGTAGAAAAGGCAATCCCTGGCGCAATTAAAATTTGCGACAGTAAAAAATTAACTACAGAAAAGGCAATCCCTGGCGTAATTAAAATTTGCGACAGTAAAAAATTATTTTTTGAAAAATTTACTGTAGAAAAGGCAATCCCTGCCGCAATTAAAATTTGCGACAGTAAAAAATTATTTTTTGAATAATTTACTATAGAAAAGGCAATCCCTGGCGTAATTAAAATTTGCGACAGTAAAAAATTAATTTTTGAAAAATTTACTATAGAAAAGGCAATCCCTGGCGTATTTAAAATTTGCGACAGTAAAAAATTAATTTTTGAAAAATTTACTGTAGAAAAGGCAATCCCTGGCGTAATTAAAATTTGCGACCGTAAAAAATTATTTTTTGCAAAATTTACTATAGAAAAGGCAATCCCTGGCGTATTTAAAATTTGCGACAGTATAAAATTAATTTTTGAAAAATTTACTGTAGAAAAGGCAACCCCTGGCGCAATTAAAATTTGCGACAGTAAAAAATTATTTTTTTTTAAATTTACTATAGAAAAGGCAATCCCTGGCGCTATTAAAATTTGCGACAGTAAAAAATTAGTTTTTGAATAATTTACTATAGAAAAGGCAATCCCAGGCGTATTTAAAATTTGCGACATTAAAAAATTATTTTTTGAAAAATTTACTATAGAAAAGGCAATCCCTGGCGTAATTAAAATTTGCGACAGTAAAAATTAGTTTTTGAAAAATTTACTGTAGAAAAGGCAATCCCTGGCGCAATTAAAATTTGCGACAGTAAAAAATTATTTTTTGAAAAATTTACTGTAGAAAAGGCAATCCCTGGTGGATTTAAAATTTGCGAAAGTAAAAAATTAATTTGTGAAAAATTTACTATAGAAAAGGCAATCCCTGGCGTATTTAAAATTTGCGACAGTAAAAAATTAATTTTTGAAAAATTTACTGTAGAAAAGGCAATCTCTGGCGTAATTAAATTTTGCGACAGTAAAAAATTATTTTTTGCAAAATTTACTATAGAAAGGCAATCCATGGCGTATTTAAAATTTGCGACAGTAAAAAATTAATTTTTGAAAAATTTACTATAGAAAAGGCAATCCCTGGCGTAATTAAAATTTGCGACAGTAAAAAATTATTTTTTGAAAAATTTACTTTAGAAAAGGCAATCCCTGGCGCAATTAAAATTTGCGACAGTAAAAAATTATTTTTTGAAAATTTACTGTAGAAAAGGCAATCCCTAGAGCAATTAAAATATGCGACAGTAAAAAATTAATTTTTGAAAAATTTACTATAGAAAAGGCAATCCCTAGCGTAATTAAAATTTGCGACAGTAAAAAATTAGTTTTTGAAAAATTTACTGTAGAAAAGGCAATCCCTGGCGTAATTAAAATTTGCGACAGTAAAAAAATTAGTTTTTGAAAAATTTACTGTAGAAAAGGCAATCCCTGGCGCAATTAAAATTTGCGACAGTAAAAAATTAGTTTTTGAATAATTTACTGTAGAAAAGGCAATCCCTGGCGTATTTAAAATTTGCGACAGTAAAAAAATATTTTTTGAATAATTTGCTATAGAAAAGGCAATCCCTGGCGTATTTAAAATTTGCGACAGTAAAAAATTAGTTTTTGAAAAATTTACTGTAGAAAAGGCAATCCCTGGCGCAATTAAAATTTGCGACAGTAAAAAATTATTTTTTGAATAATTTACTATAGAAAAGGCAATCCCTGGCGTATTTAAAATTTGCGACAGTAAAAAATTATTTTTTGAAAAATTTACTATAGAAAAGGCAATACCTGGAGCATTTAAAATTTGCGACAGTAAAAAATTATTTTTTGAAAAATTTACTATAGAAATGGCAATCCCTGGCGTAATTAAAATTTGCGACAATAAAAAATTATTTTTTGCAAAATTTACTATAGAAGACGCAATCCCTGGCGTATTTAAAATTTGCGACAGTATAAAATTATTTTTTGCAAAATTTACTATAGAAAAGGCAATCCCTGGCGTATTTAAAATTTGCGACAGTAAAAAATTAATTTTTGAAAAATTTACAGTAAAAAATGATTTTTTGAAAAATTTACTATAAAAAAGGCAATCCCTGGCGCAATTAAAATTTTCGACAGTAAAAAATTATTTTTTGAATAATTTACTATAGAAAAGGCAATCCCTGGCGCAATTAAAATTTGCGACAGTAAAAAATTATTTTTTGAAAAATTTACTATAGAAAAGGCAATCCCTGGCGGATTTAAAATTTTCGACAGTAAAAAGTTTACTATAGAAAAGGCAATCCCTGGCGTAACTAAAATTTGCGACAGTAAAAAATTAATTTTTGAAAAATTTACTATAGAAAAGGCAATCCCTGGCGTAATTAAAATTTGCGACAGTAAAAAATTATTTTTTGAAAAATTTACTGTAGAAAAGGCAATCCCAGGCGGATTTAAAACTTGCGACAGTAAAAAATTATTTCTTGAAAAATTTACTATAGAAAAGGCAATCCCTGGCGCAATTAAAATTTTCGACAGTCAAAAATTATTTTTTGAATAATTTACTATAGAAAAGGCAATCCCTGGGGCAATTAAAACTTGCGACAGTAAAAAATTATTTTTTGAAAAATTTACTAGAGAAAAGGCAATCCCTGGCGGATTTAAAATTTTCGACAGTAAAAAATTTACTATAGAAAAGGCAATCCCTGGCGTAATTAAAATTTGCGACAGTAAAAAATTAATTTTTGAAAAATTTACTATAGAAAAGGCAATCCCTGGCGTAATTAAAATTTGCGACAGTAAAAAATTATTTTTTGAAAAATTTACTGTAGAAAAGGCAATCCCTGGCGCAACTAAAATTTGCGACAGTAGAAAATTATTTTTTGAACAATTTACTATAGAAAAGGCAATCCCTGGCGTAATTAAAATTTGCGACAGTAAAAAATTATTTTTTGAAAAATTTACTATAGAAGAGGCAATCCCTGGCGGATTTAAAACTTGCGACAGTAAAAAATTATTTCTTGAAAAATTTACTATAGAAAAGGCAATCCCTGGCGCAATTTAAATTTTCGACAGTCAAAAATTATTTTTTGAATAATTTACTATAGAAAAGGCAATCCCTGGCGCAATTAAAACTTGCGACAGTAAAAAATTATTTTTTGAAAAATTTACTAGAGAAAAGGCAATCCCTGGCGGATTTAAAATTTTCGACAGTAAAAAAATTACTAAAGAAAAGGCAATCCCTGGCGTAACTAAAATTTGCGACAGTAATAAATTAATTTTGAAAAATTTACTATAGAAAAGGCAATCCCTGGCGTAATTAAAATTTGCGACAGTAAAAAATTATTTTTTGAAAAATTTACTGTAGAAAAGGCAATCCCTGGCGCAATTAAAATTTGCGACAGTAGAAAATTATTTTTTGAAAAATTTACTGTAGAAAAGGCAATCCCTGTCGCAATTAAAATTTGCGACAGTAGAAAATTATTTTTTGAAAAATTTACTGTAGAAAAGGCAATCCCTGGCGTATTTAAAATTTGCGACAGTAAAAAATTAATTTGTGAAAAATTTACTATAGAAAAGGCAATCCTTGGCGCAATTAAAACTTGCGACAGTAAAAAATTTACTATAGAAAAGGCAATCCCTGGCGTAATTAAAATTTGCGACAGTAAAAATTTAATTTTTGAAAAATTTACTATAGAAGAGGCAATCCCTGGCGTATTTAAAATTTGCGACAGTAAAAAATTAATTTTTGAATAATTTACTATAGAAAAGGCAATCCCTGGCGCAATTAAAACTTAGTAAAAAATTATTTTTTGAAAAATTTACTGTAGAAAATGCAATCCCTGGCGCAATTAAAATTTGCGACAGTAAAAAATTATTTTTTGAAAAATTTACTATAGAACAGGCAATCCCTGGCGGATTTAAAATTTTCGACAGTAAAAAATTTACTATAGAAAAGGCAATCCCTGGCGGAATTAAAATTTGCGACAGTAAAAAATTATTTTTTGAACAATTTACTATAGAAAAGGCAATCCCTGGCGTAATTAAAATTTGAGACAGTAAAAAATTATTTTTTGAAAAATTTACTGTAGAAAAGGCAATCCCTGGCGCAGTTAAAATTTGCGACAGAAGAAAATTATTTTTTGGAAAATTTACTGTAGAAAAGGCAATCCCTGGCGTATTTAAAATTTGCGACAGTAAAAAATTAATTTTTGAAAAATTTACTATAGAAAAGGCAATCCTGGCGTAATTAAAATTTGCGACAGTAAAAAATTATTTTTTGAAAAAAATTACTGTAAAAAGGCAATCCCTGGCGCAATTAAAATTTGCGACAGTAAAAAATTATTTTTTGCAAAATTTACTATAGAAAAGGCAATCCGTGGCGCAATTAAAATTTGTGGACAGTAGAAAATTATTTTTTGAAAAATTTACTATAGAAAAGGCAATCCCTGGCGTAACTAAAATTTGCGACAGTAAAAAATTAATTTTTGAAAAATTTACTATAGAAAAGGCAATCCCTGGCGTAATTACAATTTGCGACAGTAAAAAAATTATTTTTTGAAAAATTTACTGTAGAAAAAGCAATCCCTGGCGCAATTAAAATTTGCGACAGTAGAAAATTATTTTTTGAACAATTTACTATAGAAAAGGCAATCCCTGGCGTAATTAAAATTTGCGACAGTAAAAAATTATTTTTTGAAAAATTTACTGTAGAAAAGACAATCCCTGGCCAATTAAAATTTGCGACAGTAGAACATTATTTTTTGAAAAATTTACTGTAGAAAAGGCAATCACTGGCGCAATTAAAATTTGCGACAGTAGAAAATTATTTTTTGAAAAATTTACTGTAGAAAAGGCAATCCCTGGCGTATTTAAAATTTGCGACAGTAAAAAATTAATTTGTGAAAAATTTACTATAGAAAAGGCAATCCCTGGCGCAATTAAAACTTGCGACAGTAAAAAATTTACTATAGAAAAGGCAATCCCTGGCGTAATTAAAATTTGCGACAGTAAAAATTTAATTTTTGAAAAATTTACTATAGAAGAGGCAATCCCTGGCGTATTTAAAATTTGCGACAGTAAAAAATTATTTTTTGAACAATTTACTGTAGAAAAGGCAATCCCTGGTGCAATTAAAACTTAGTAAAAAATTATTTTTTTGAAAAATTTACTGTAGAAAATGCAATCCCTGGCGCAATTAAAATTTGCGACAGTAAAAAATTATTTTTTGAAAAATTTACTATAGAACAGGCAATCCCTGGCGGATTTAAAATTTTCGACAGTAAAAAATTTACTATAGAAAAGGCAATCCCTGGCGGAATTAAAATTTGCGACAGTAAAAAATTATTTTTTGAACAATTTACTATAGAAAAGGCAATCCCTGGCGTAATTAAAATTTGCGACAGTAAATAATTATTTTTTGAAAAATTTACTGTAGAAAAGGCAATCCCTGGCGCAATTAAAATTTGCGACAGAAGAAAATTATTTTTTGGAAAATTTACTTTAGAAAAGGCAATCCCTGGCGTATTTAAAATTTGCGACAGTAAAAAATTAATTTTTGAAAAATTTACTATAGAAAAGGCAATCCCTGGCGTAATTAAAATTTGCGACAGTAAAAAATTATTTTTTGAAAAAAAATACTGTAGAAAAGGCAATCCCTGGCGCAATTAAAATTTGCGACAGTAAAAAATTATTTTTTGCAAAATTTACTATAGAAAAGGCAATCCTTGGCGCAATTAAAATTTGTGCCAGTAGAAAATTATTTTTTGAAAAATTTACTATAGAAAAGGCAATCCCTGGCGTAACTAAAATTTGCGACAGTAAAAAATTAATTTTTGAAAAATTTACTATAGAAAAGGCAATCCCTGGCGTATTTAAAATTTGCGACAGTAAAAAATTAATTTGTGAAAAATTTACTATAGAAAAGGCAATCCCTGGCGCAATTAAAACTTGCGACAATAAAAAATTTACTATAGAAAAGGCAATCCTTGGCGTAATTAAAATTTGCGACAGTAAAAAATTAATTTTGAAAAATTTACTATAGAAAAGGCAATCCCTGGCGTATTTAAAATTTGCGACATTAAAAAATTAATTTTTGAATAATTTACTATAGAAAAGGCAATCCCTGGCGCAATTAAAACTTGCGACAGTAAAAAATTATTTTTTGAAAAATTTACTGTAGAAAATGCAATCCCTGGCGCAATTAAAATTTGCGACAGTAAAAAATTATTTTTTGAAAAATTTACTATAGAAAAGGCAATCCCTGGCGGATTTAAAATTTTCGACAGTAAAAAATTTACTATAGAAAAGGCAATCCCTGGCGGAATTAAAATTTGCGACAGTAAAAAATTATTTTTTGAATAATTTACTGTAGAAAAGGCAATCCCTGGCGGATTTAAAACTTGCGACAGTAAAAAATTATTTTTTGAAAAATTTACTATAGAAAAGGCAATCCCTGGCGCAATTAAAACTTGCGACAATAAAAAATTTACTATAGAAAAGGCAATCCCTGGCGCAATTAAAATTTGTGACAGTAAAAAATAATTTTTTGAAAAATTTAATATAGAAAAGACAATCCCTGGCGCAATTAAAATTTGCGACAGTAGAAAATTATTTTTTGAAAAATTTACTATAGAAAAGGCAATCCCTGGCGTAATTAAAATGTTCGACAGTAAAAAATTATTTTTGGAAAAATTTACTGTAGAAAAGGCAATCCCTGGCGCAATTAAAATTTGCGACAGTAAAAAATTATTTTGTGAAAAATTTACTATAGAAAACGTAATCCCTGGCGGATTTAAAATTTGCGACAGTAAAAAATAAGTTTTTGAAAAATTTACTATAGAAAAGGCAATCCCTGGCGTAATTAAAACTTGCGACAGTAAAAAATTATTATTTGAAAAATTTACTGTAGAAAAGGCAATCCCTGGCGCAATTAAAATTTGCGACAGTAAAAAATTAGTTTTTGAAAAATTTACTATAGAAAAGGCAATCCCTGGCGTAATTAAAATTTGCGACAGTAAAAAATTAATTTTTGAAAAATTTACTGTAGAAAAGGCAATCCCTGGCGTATTTAAAATTTGCGACAGTAAAAAATTAATTTGTGAAAAATTTACTATAGAAAAGGCAATCCCGGGCGCAATTAAAATTTGCGACAGTAGAAAATTATTTTTTGAATAATTTACTGTAGAAAAGGCAATAGCTGTCGCAATTAAAACTTGCGACAGTAAAAAATTATTTTTTGAAAAATTTACTGTAGAAAAGGCAATCCCTGGCCTAATTAAAATTTGCGACAGTGGAAAATTATTTTTTGAAAAATTTACTATAGAAAAGGCAATCCCTGGTGCAATTAAAATTTGCGACAGTAAAAAATTATTTTTTGAAAAATTTACTATAGAAAAGGCAATCCCTGGCGCAATTAAAATTTGCGACAGTAAAAAATTATTTTTTGAAAAATTTACTATAGAAAAGGCAATCCCTGGCGGATGTAAAATTTTCGACAGTAAAAAATTATTTTTTGAAAAATTTACTATAGAAACGGCAATCCCTGGCGTATTTAAAATTTGCGACAGTAAAAAATTATTTTTTGAAAAATTTACTATAGAAAAGGCAATCCCTGGCGTATTTAAAATTTGCGACAGTAGAAAATTATTTTTTGAAAAATTTAGTGTAGAAAAGGCAATCCCTGGCGCAATTAAAATTTGTGACAGTAAAAAATTATTTTTTGAAAAATTTACTCTAGAAGAGGCAATCCCTGGCGTATTTAAAATTTGCGACAATAAAAAATTAATTTATGAAAAATTTACTGCAGAAAAGGCAATCCCTGGCGCAATTAAAATTTGCGACAGTAAAAAATTATTTTTTGAAAAATTTACTATAGAAAAACCATCCCTGGCGCAATTAAAATTTGCGACAGTAGAAAATTATTTTTTGAAAAATTTACTATAGAAAAGGCAATCCCTGGCGTAATTAAATTTTTCGACAGTAAAAAATTATTTTTGGAAAAATTTACTGTAGAAAAGGCAATCCCTGGCGCAATTAAAATTTGCGACAGTAAAAAATTATTTTTTGAAAAATTTACTATAGAAAAGGTAATCCCTGGCGGATTTAAAATTTTCGACAGTAAAAAATTATTTTTTGAAAAATTTACTATAGAAAAGGCAATCCCTGGCGTATTTAAAATTTGCGACAGTAAAAAATAATTTTTTGAAAAATTTACTCTAGAAGAGGCAATCCCTGGCGTATTTAAAATTTGCGACAGTAAAAAATTAATTTATGAAAAATTTACTGTAGAAAAGGCAATCCCTGGCGCAATTAAAATTTGCGACAGTAAAAAATTATTTTTTGAAAAATTTACTATAGAAAAGACAATCCCTGGCGCAATTAAAATTTGCGACGGTAAAAAATTATTTTTTGAAAAATTTACTATAGAAAAGGCAATCCCTGGCGGATTTAAAATTTTCGACAGTAAAAAATTTACTATAGAAAAGGCAATCCCTGGCGGAATTAATATTTGCGACAGTAAAAAATTATTTTTTGAATAATTTACTGTAGAAAAGGCAATCCCTGGCGGATTTAAAACTTGCGACAGTAAAAAATTATTTTTTGAAAAATTTACTATAGAAAAGGCAATCCCTGGCGCAATTAAAATTTTCGACAGTAAAAAATTATTTTTTGATTAATTTACTATAGAAAAGGCAATCCCTGGCGCAATTAAAACTTGCGACAGTAAACAATTATTTTTTGAAAAATTTACAATAGAAAAGGCAATCCCTGGCGGATTTAAAATTTTCTACAGTAAAAAATTTACTGTAGAAAAGGCAATCCCTGGCGGATTTAAAACTTGCGACAGTAAAAAATTATTTTTTGAAAAATTTACTATAGAAAAGGCAATCCCTGGCGCAATTAAAATTCTCGACAGTAAAAAATTATTTTTTGAATAATTTACTATAGAAAGGGCAATCCCTGGCGCAATTAAAACTTGCGACAGTAAAAAATTATTTTTTGAAAAATTTACTATAGAAAAGGCAATCCCTGGCGTATTTAAAATTTGCGACAGTAAAAAATTATTTTTTGAAAAATTTACTATAGAAAAGGCAATTCCTGGCGTATTTAAAATTTGCGACAGTAAAAAATTATTTTTTGAAAAATTTAGTGTAGAAAAGGCAATCCCTGGCGCAATTAAAATTTGTGATAGTAAAAAATTATTTTTTGAAAAATTTACTCTAGAAGAGGCAATCCCTGGCGTATTTAAAATTTGCGACAGTAAAAAATTAATTTATGAAAAATTTACTGTAGAAAAGGCAATCCCTGGCGCAATTAAAATTTGTGACAGTAAAAAATTATTTTTTGAAAAATTTACTATAGAAAAGACAATCCCTGGCGCAATTAAAATTTGCGACAGTAGAAAATTATTTTTTGAAAAATTTACTATAGAAAAGGCAATCCCTGGCGTAATTAAAATGTTCGACAGTAAAAAATTATTTTTGGAAAAATTTACTGTAGAAAAGGCAATCCCTGGCGCAATTAAAATTTGCGACAATAAAAAATTATTTTTTGAAAAATTTACTATAGAAAAGGTAATCCGTGGCGGATTTAAAATTTGCGACAGTAAAAAATAAGTTTTTGAAAAATTTACTATAGAAAAGGCAATCCCTGGCGTAATTAAAACTTGCGACAGTAAAAAATTATTATTTGAAAAATTTACTGTAGAAAAGGCAATCCCTGGCGCAATTAAAATTTGCGACAGTAAAAAATTAGTTTTTGAAAAATTTACTATAGAAAAGGCAATCCCTGGCGTAATTAAAATTTGCGACAGTAAAAAATTAATTTTTGAAAAATTTACTGTAGAAAAGGCAATCCCTGGCGTATTTAAAATTTGCGACAGTAAAAAATTAATTTGTGAAAAATTTACTATAGAAAAGGCAATCCCTGGCGCAATTAAAATTTGCGACAGTAGAAAATTATTTTTTGAATAATTTACTGTAGAAAAGGCAATAGCTGTCGCAATTAAAACTTGCGACAGTAAAAAATTATTTTTTGAAAAATTTACTGTAGAAAAGGCAATCCCTGGCCTAATTAAAATTTGCGACAGTAGAAAATTATTTTTTGAAAAATTTACTATAGAAAAGGCAATCCCTGGTGCAATTAAAATTTGCGACAGTAAAAAATTATTTTTTGAAAAATTTACTATAGAAAAGGCAATCCCTGGAGCAATTAAAATTTGCGACAGTAAAAAATTATTTTTTGAAAAATTTACTATAGAAAAGGCAATGCCTGGCGGATGTAAAATTTTCGACAGTAAAAAATTATTTTTTGAAAAATTTACTAGAGAAACGGCAATCCCTGGCGTATTTAAAATTTGCGACAGTAAAAAATAATTTTTTGAAAAATTTACTATAGAAAAGGCAATCCCTGGCGTATTTAAAATTTGCGACAGTAGAAAATTATTTTTTGAAAAATTTAGTGTAGAAAAGGCAATCCCTGGCGCAATTAAAATTTGTGACAGTAAAAAATTATTTTTTGAAAAATTTACTCTAGAAGAGGCAATCCCTGGCGTATTTAAAATTTGCGACAGTAAAAAATTAATTTATGAAAAATTTACTGTAGAAAAGGCAATCCCTGGCGCAATTAAAATTTGCGACAGTAAAAAATCATTTTTTGAAAAATTTACTATAGAAAAATAATCCCTGGCGCAATTAAAATTTGCGACAGTAGAAAATTATTTTTTGAAAAATTTACTATAGAAAAGGCAATCCCTGGCGTAATTAAATTTATCGACAGTAAAAAATTATTTTTGGAAAAATTTACTGTAGAAAAGGCAATCCCTGGCGCAATTAAAATTTGCGACAGTAAAAAATTATTTTTTGAAAAATTTACTATAGAAAAGGTAATCCCTGGCGGATTTAAAATTTTCGACAGTAAAAAATTATTTTTTGAAAAATTTACTATAGAAAAGGCAATCCCTGGCGTATTTAAAATTTGCGACATTAAAAAATAATTTTTTGAAAAATTTACTCTAGAAGAGGCAATCCCTGGCGTATTTAAAATTTGCGACAGTAAAAAATTAATTTATGAAAAATTTACTGTAGAAAAGGCAATCCCTGGCGCAATTAAAGCTTGCGACAGTAAAAAATTATTTTTTGAAAAATTTACTATAGAAAAGACAATCCCTGGCGCAATTAAAATTTGCGACAGTAGAAAATTATTTTTTGAAAAATTTACTATAGAAAAGGGAATCCGTGGCGTAATTAAAATTTTCGACAGTAAAAAATTATTTTTGGAAAAATTTACTGTAGATAAGGCAATCCCTGGGGCAATTAAAATTTGCGACAGTAAAAAATTATTTTTTGAAAAATTTACTATAGAAAAGGTAATCCCTGGCGGATTTAAAATTTTCGACAGTAAAAAATTATTTTTTGAAAATTTTACTATAAAAAAGGCAATCCCTGGCGTATTTAAAATTTGCGACAGTAAAAAATTATTTTTTGAAAAATTTACTATAGAAAAGGCAATCCCTGGCGTAATTAAAATTTGCGACAGTAAAAAATTAATTTTTGTAAAATTTACTATAGAAGAGGCAATCCCTGGCGTATTTAAAATTTGCGATAGTAAAAAATTAATTTTTGAAAAATTTACTATAGAAGAGGCAATCCCTGGCGTATTTAAAATTTGCGACAGTAAAAAATAAGTTTTTGAAAAATTTACTATAGAAAAGGCAATCCCTGGCGTAATTAAAACTTTCGACAGTAAAAAATAATTTTTTGAAAAATTTACTGTAGAAAAGGCTATCCCTGGCGCAATTAAAATTTGCGACAGTAAAAAATTAGTTTTTGAAAAATTTACAATAGAAAAGGCAATCCCTGGCGTAATTAAAATTTGCGACAGTAAAAAATTAATTTTTGAAAAATTTACTGTAGAAAAGGCAATCCCTGGCGTATTTAAAATTTGCGACAGTAAAAAATTAATTTGTGAAAAATTTACTATAGAAAAGGCAATCCCTGGCGCAATTAAAATTTGCGACAGTAGAAAATTATTTTTTGAATAATTTACTGTAGAAAAGGCAATCACTGTCGCAATTAAAATTTGCGACAGTAAAAAATTATTTTTTGAAAAATTTACTGTAGAAAAGGCAATCTCTGGCGTAATTAAAATTTGCGACAGTAGAAAATTATTTTTTGAAAAATTTACTATAGAAAAGGCAATCCCTGGCGGATGTAAAATTTTCGACAGTAAAAAATTATTTTTTGAAAAAATTACTATAGAAAAGGCAATCCCTGGCGTATTTAAAATTTGCGACAGTAAAAAATTATTTTTTGAAAAATTTACTATAGAAAAGGCAGTCCCTGACGTAATTAAAATTTGCGAAAGTAAAAAATTATTTTTTGGAAAAATTTAGTATAGAAAAGGCAATCCCCGGCGTAATTAAAATTTGCGACAGTAAAAAATTATTTTTTGAAAAATTTACTGTAGAAAAGGCAATCCCTGGCGCAATTAAAATTGCGACAGTAAAAAATTATTTTTAGAAAATTTACTATAGAAAAGGCAATCCCTGGCGTAATTAAAATTTGCGACAGTAAAAAATAATTTTTTGAATAATTTACTTTAGAAAATGCAATCCCTGGCGTATTTAAAATTTGCGACAGTAAAAAATTATTTTTTGAAAAATTTACTGTAGCAAAGGCAATCCCTGGCGTATTTAAAATTTGCCACAGTAAAAAATTATTTTTTGCAATAGTTACTATAGAAAAGGCAATCCCTGGCGTAATTAAAATTTGCGACAGTAAAAAATTATTTTTTTTGAAAAATTTACTGTAGAAAAGGCAATCCCTGGCGTAATTAAAATTTGCGACAGTAAAAAATTATTTTTTGATTAATTTCCTATGGAAAAGGCAATCCCTGGCGCAATTAAAATTTGCGACAGTAAAAAATTATTTTTTGCAAAATTTACTGTAGAAAAGGCAATCCCTGGCGTAATTAAAATTTGCGACAGTAGAAAATTATTTTTTGAAAAATTTACTATAGAAAAGGCAATCCCTAGCGTAATTAAAATTTGCGAGAGTAAAAAATTATTTTTTGAAAAATTTACTATAGAAAAGGCAATCCCCGGCATAATTAAAATTTGCGACAGTAAAAAATTATTTTTTGAAAACTTTACTATAAGAAAGGCAATCCCTGGCGTAATTAAAATTTGCGACAGTAAAAAATTATTTTTTGAATAATTTACTATAGAAAAGGTAATCCTTGGCGGAATTAAAATTTGCGACAGTAAAAAATTATTTTTTGAAAAATTTACTATAGAAAAGGCAATCCCTGGCGTATTTAAAATTTGCGACAGTATAAAATTATTTTTTGAAAAATTTACTGTAGAAAAGGCAGTCCCTGGCGCAATTAAAATTTGCGACAGTAAAAAATTATTTTTTGAATAATTTACTTTAGAAAATGCAATCCCTGGCGTATTTAAAATTTGCGACAGTAAAAAATTATTTTTTGAATAATTTACTGTGGAAAAGGCAATCCCTGGCGTATTTAAAATTTGCGACAGTAAAAAATTATTTTTTGTAATAGTTACTATAGAAAAGGCAATCCCTGGCGTAATTAAAATTTGCGACAGTAAAAAATTATTTTTTTTGAAAAATTTACTGTAGAAAAGGCAATCCCTGGCGTAATTAAAATTTGCGACAGTAAAAAATTATTTTTTGATTAATTTCCTATGGAAAAGGCAATCCCTGGCGCAATTAAAATTTGCGACAGTAAAAAATTATTTTTTGCAAAATTTACTGTAGCTGGCGTATTTAGAAAAATTTGCGACAGTAAAAAATTATTTTTTGAATTATTTACTATAGAAAAGGCAATCCCTGGCGCATTTAAAATTTGCGACTAGTAGTTACGCTATGGGAGTACCAGACCACTTTTTCCATACAAAAAGTGTCCGGAAAATTCCAACTATTTTGGTGGTTTCTGGATCGGATTCTGGGCCACTGAGGGGGATTCCGTCTAGTGGTCTACGTCACAGGGCCTGCCTGGGGGAATTCCTTTCTACCGTCTGGCTGACCAGGGGATGATATCAACTGATTAGCTCATCCCCGTCAGCTGTTCAAGCTCTTGCCTTGCCTGATTTTTTAATAAATTGAGCAATTTTGAGGTGGTTCTGAGGCCGCTTTTGTACTGAAAATTTGGCATCTTGTGAAGGGGCGGGAAGCTTTATTAGTTGCTGGTTAAGTTTGATCTGGTCTTGGAGGCTACAATTTGACCTTGAGGTGCCCCCTCCTGTGTATGGGTACTGGAGGCTGAGAGCTTTAGTGGCAATATCTGATACTATGCCTAGGAATGTCTGGGGATGTGTTGGACTGGGCTACGTTACCTGTACCAATGCTTGGGTAGAATGTGTGCGGCTTAAGTAATGATGTGAAATACCCTAAGCGAATTTATATCGGGGATTGTATACTTGTCAGCTTGAGTTTGGTTTCAGTTGTTTTCTTTAGTATGAGTGCCTGTGGTATGTTGGGCTGGACTACTTGGTGACTGAGGAAACGTTACCTATGGGTGTGTGTGGATGTGTGCAGCTGGTGGATAAGAAATGTTGTGAAATTAGTGTAATTGGTATTAGTAATAATTCAAGTTAACCCTACAATTTGCCAATAGATTCTAGAAGGTGTCAGTGGGGGTCTTAGTTCTAGAGGTGGACAAAATTTTCATCAGAAATCCTCCACGGGCTATGGTTCTCGAGATATTAGCGATCTTATCTTTGCTGGTATAATTAATAGTAGTAATAATTCAAGTTAGCCCTAGGATATTTTTTGTTCATGCCAATAGTATTAGTACTAAGGGGGATACAATTTTCATCAGAAATCCTCTATGGTTCGATATATTAGCGATCTTACCTTCTCAGGTGATGTATCTAAAAATAGATCAGGTGAAACTGGTTTGGGGATGAATGTAGGTAGATATGTTGACTTAGATATGTAATGGAAATTAGTAAATGCCTAATTTTGCTCTTCAGGTGTAACACTTCTAATTTGATTCTTTTCATAAACAAATTATCTCAGTTCAGTAAAGTAAACACATTCGCGGTCGAATAATGTAAACAAATTCGCACAGCAGCCGAGTAAAGTAAACAAATTGGGCGATTTATGAAAGATTCCTTATTTCTTTTGCTGAAAACAACAACAACAACAACTATAACGTAAGTTGGGGATTAAAAATCTCTTATAAACAAGACGGATCATGCTATGATATTCGATATCTAAAAATAGATCACGGTTGCTTCGAATGTTAACAAACATGAAGTAATGGAAATTAAAACCTAATCAGAAAATTTTCGATGTAGGTGTGTGTGTGTGTGTGTGAGTGTGTGGGTGTGTGTATTGAAAAATCTTAAGTTTTATGAAAAATTGTTTTTTGTTTTCAATAAAATTTATTTTTGGGCAGGTTAAATTTAAAGCTTTGATCTCCTATGATATAAATTTTTGGGCAGATTAAATTTAAAGCTTTGATCACCTATGATATCAATGTAGGGTGATACTAATATAATATGATATGTTGACTTAGATGAGTAGTGAAAGTTTTATTGGTATAGTAAAAGACTTGTGTTGCTACACGAAATCTTTCTAGAGGAACTTGTTAGCCTAGCCTGAAAGTGGTTTGAGCAGCCACATCTGAAAAATTACATATTATCATTAGCTTGAGAGTGGGTTAATTAAAAGCATTAACGAGCTATCATATTAATGTAGGATGATATGCTGACTTATATGAGTAATATAAATTAGTAATATAACTTCTTGCTTAAACAAATACATTCGAATAAAATAAACAAATTGATTTTTGTTTTTTTGTGTCTGGGGCTGGTGAGCATTAGAAGGTAGCAGAGTTATTTACCATGATATCATAGTTCACATGAAGGTGATAAGAATATGATATTTTTATCTTCATACTATTGGGACAGTCGACTCGTTTTTGAATGAAAAACTTTCTTCTTTATTTCTGGAAAGCATCGATTTCATAGATGTAGACTGAGCTTTATATGAATATTTTTTTACTCCTTTCATCCGCAGGCTTTAGAAGGTTTGTAGTGTCCTTAGAGCTCATGTTGAAATTATTGCGTAATTAGCTTCCCAAGAAACAGTGATCTGTTTGGGTAAAGAGCAAAATATCAATTGAAAAAACAAGTTATGAAACTAATATTTATATGTATTTGGCACATTGTCTTGACCTCTGACGCCACCTTAACCTTTGAAACTGAAAGTGTCTACTCTTGGGTTCACTTGGATGATGAGTAGTGCAAGTTGTATGGGAGATTATAATTAGCTGTGAGTAAACTGTAAAGAAGAAGATTTCTGGTAACAGTATGTTCCATACATAATCTTACAGGTGGAAGAAAATTTTATAAGAATCTGGTAACTGCATTTCCTTATAAACCTTATATAAATTCATATATGACCAAACCGAGCTATAGATTTTTGTTCTAGATGAATGCACATTATATAATATCTGTAAATAGATAGCAGCAAAATGAAAGGCTATAAGAATTTGGTTGCAGTATATTCTATACAAAATCTAATAACCATAAGAAAATTTTATAAGAATCTGGTACCATGTTCAGTTCACAATTTAAAAAGTAGAAGAAAATTGTATAAGAATCTGGTAATAGTATTTCCGTACAAAATATAACAAGCGAAAGAAAATTTTATAAGAATCTGGTAAGAATCCGGTAACAGTATGTTCCATACAAAATCTAACAGGCAGAAGAAAATTTTATTAGAATCTTGTAACAGTATGTTCAAAGAAAAATCCAAGATTTTATGCGTTTCCTGATGTGTAAGGCTTATATATAAATCCATATGTTCTATATACAAAATTGGTACTTTTTAATTTTTAATAAATGATATTTTATATATGGCCTTCTTTTTATTCAATATCCCATACTAAGTCCCGAACTCCCGAATAATGTTTGACCACCACAACGGGTGGTGGTGGCGGTGGGTGGTGGTGGTGGGTGGTGGTAGTGGGTGGTGGTGGTGGGTGGTGGTTGTGGGGGTGGTGGTATTGGTTGTGGTGGTGGGTGCCTGGTCTTGGATGGCGCTTGAAACAGATATTATTATTATATTATTATATTATTAGTATTAGTATCACCCTACATTGATATCATAGGTGATCAAAGCTTTAAATTTAATCTGCCCAAAAATTTATATCATAGGGGATCAAAGCTTTAAATTTAACCTGGCCAAAAATAAATTTTATTGAAAACAAAAAACAATTTTTCATAAAACTTAAGATTTTTCAATACACACACCCACACACTCACACACACACACACACCTACATCGACAATTTTCTGATTAGGTTTTAATTTCCATTACTTCATGTTTCTTAACATTCGAAGCAACCGTGATCTATTTTTAAATATCGAATATCATAGCATGATCCGTCTTGTTTATAAGAGATTTTTAATCCCCAACTTACGTTATAGTTGTTGTTGTTGTTGTATTCAGCTAAAGAAATTAGGAATCTTTCATGAATCGCCCAATTTGTTTACTTTACTCGGCTGCTGTGCGAATTTGTTTAGATTATTCGACCGCGAATGTGTTTACTTTACTGAACTGAGATAATTTGTTTATGAAAAGAATCAAATTAGAAGTGTTACACCTGAAGAGCAAAATTAGGCATTTACTAATTTCCATTACATATCTAAGTCAACATATCTACCTACATTCATCCCCAAACCAGCTTCACCTGATCTATTTTTAGATATATCACCTGAGAAGGTAAGATCGCTAATATATCGAACCATAGGGGATTTCTGATGAAAATTGTATCCCCCCTAGTACTAATACTATTGGCATGAACAAAAAATATCCTAGGGCTAACTTGTATTATTACTACTATTAATTATACCAGCAAAGATAAGATCGCTAATATCTCGAGAACCATAGCCCGTGGAGGATTTCTGATGAAAATTTTGTCCACCTCTAGAACTAAGACCCCCACTGACACCTTCTAGAATCTATTGGCATTTTGTAGGGTTAACTTGAATTATTACTAATACTAATTACACTAATTTCACAACATTTCTTATCCACCAGCTGCACACATCCACACACACCCCTAGGTAACGTTTCCTCAGCCACCAAGTAGCCCAGCCCAACATACCACAGGCACTCATACTAAAGAAAACAACTGAAACCAAACTCAAGCTGACAAGTATACAGTCCCCGATATAAATTCGCTTAGGGTATTTCGCATCATTACTTAAGCCGCACACATTCTACCCAAGCATTGGTACAGGTAACGTAGCCCAGTCCAATACATCCCCAGACGGTCCTACTCATAGTATCTGATATTGCCACTAAAGCTCTCAGCCTCTAGTTCCCAGACACAGGAGGGGGCACCTCAAAGTCAAATTGTAGCCTCCAAGACCAGATCAAACTCAACCAGCAACCTTCACTAATAAAGCTTCCCGCCCCTTCACAAGATGCCAAATTTTCAGTACAAAAGCGGCCTCAGAACCACCTCAAAATTGCTCACCGTACCTCAATTTATTAAAAAATCAGGCAAGGCAAGAGCTTGAACGGCTGACGGGGATCAGCTAATCAGTTGGATATCATCCCCTGGTCAGCCAGACGGTAGAAAGAAATTCCCCCAGGCAGGCCCTGTGACGTAGACCACTAGACGGAATCCCCCTCAGTGGCCCAGAATCCGATCCAGAAACCACCAAAATAGTTGGAATTTTCCGGACACTTTTTGTATGGAAAAAGTGGTCTGGTACTCCCATAGCGTAACTACTGCGACAGTAAAAAATTATTTTTTGAATAATTTACTATAGAAAAGGCAATCTCTGGCGTATTTAAAATTTGCGACAGTAAAAAATTAATTTGTGAAAAATTTACTATAGAGAAGGCAATCCCTGGCGTATTTAAAATTTGCGACAGTAAAAAATTATTTTTTCAAAAATTTACTGTAGAAAAAGCAATACCTGGCGTAATTAAAATTTGCGACAGTAAAAAATTAATTTTTGAATAATTTACTGTAGAAAAGGCAATCCCTGGCGTAACTAAAATTTGCGACAGTAAGAAATTATTTTTTGCAAAATTTACTATAGAAATGGCAATCCCTGGCGTATTTAAAATTTGCGACAGTGAAAAATTATTTTTTGAAAAATTTACTGTAGAAAAGGCAATCCCTGGCGCAATTAAAATTTGGGACAGTAGAAAATTATTTTGTGAAAAATTTACTGTTGAAAAGGCAATCCCTTGCGTATTTAAAATTTGCGACAGTAAAAAATTAATTTTTGAAAAATTTACTTAGAAAAGGCAATCCCTGGCGTAATTAAAATTTGCGACAATAAAAAATTATTTTTTGAAAAAATTACTGTAGAAAAGGCAATCCCTGGCGCAATTAAAATTTGCGACAGTAAAAAATTATTTTTTGCAAAATTTACTATAGAAAAGCAATCCCTGGCGCAATTAAAATTTGTGACAGTAGAAAATTATTTTTTGAAAAATTTACTATAGAAAAGGCAATCCCTGGCGTAACTAAAATTTGCGACAGTAAAAAATTAATTTTTGAAAAATTTACTATAGCAAAGGCAATCCCTGGCGTAATTACAATTTGCGACAGTAAAAAATTAATTTTTGAAAAATTTACTATAGAAAAGGCAATCCCTGGCGTAATTAAAATTTGCGACAGTAAAAAATTAATTTTTGAAAAATTTACTATAGAAGAGGCAATCCCTGGCGTATTTAAAATTTGCGACAGTAAAAAATTAATTTTTGAATAATTTACTATAGAAAAGGCAATCCCTGGCGCAATTAAAATTTGCGACAGTAGAAAATTATTTTTTGAAAAATTTACTGCAGAAAAGGCAATCCCTGGCGCAATTAAAATTTGCGACAGTAGAAAATTATTTTTTGAAAAATTTACTATAGAAAAGGCAATCCCTGGCGTATTCAAAATTTGCGACAGTAAAAAATTAATTTGTCAAAAATTTACTGTAGAAAAGGCAATCCCTGGCGCAATTAAAATTTGTGACAGTAAAAAATTATTTTTTGAAAAATTTACTATAGAAAAGGCAATCCCTGGCGTAATTAAAATTTGCGACAGTAAAAAATTATTTTTTGAAAAATTTACTATAGAAGAGGCAATCCCTGGCGTATTTAAAATTTGCGACAGTAAAAAATTAATTTTTGAATAATTTACTATAGAAAAGGCAATCCCTGGCGCAATTAAAACTTGCGACAGTAAAAAATTATTTTTTGAAAAATTTACTGTAGAAAATGCAATCCCTGGCGCAGTTAAAATTTGCGACAGTAAAAAATTATTTTTTGAAAAATTTACTATAGAGAAGGCAATTCCTGGCGGATTTAAAATTTTCGACAGTAAAAAATTTACTATAGAAAAGGCAATCCCTGGCGGAATTAAAATTTGCGACAGTAAAAAATTATTTTTTGAATAATTTACTGTAGAAAAGGCAATCCCTGGCGGATTTAAAACTTGCGACAGAAAAAAAATATTTTTTGAAAAATTTACTATAGAAAAGGCAATCCCTGGCGCAATTAAAATTTTCGACAGTAAAAAATTATTTTTTGAATAATTTACTATAGAAAAGGCAATCACTGGCGCAATTAAAACTTGCGGCAGTAAAAAATTATTTTTTGAAAAATTTACTATAGAAAAGGCAATCCCTGGCGTATTTATAATTTGCGACAGTAAAAAATTATTTTTTGAAAAAATTAATGTAGAAAAGGCAATTCCTGGCGCAATTAAAATTTGCGACAGTAAAAAATTATTTTTTGCAAAATTTACTATAGAAAAGGCAATCCCTGGCGTAACTAAAATTTGCGACAGTAAAAAATTAATTTTTGAAAAATTTACTATAGAAAAGGCAATCCCTGGCGTAGTTAAAATTTGCGACAGTAAAAAATTATTTTTTGAAAAATTTACTGTAGAAAAGGCAATCCCTGGCGCAATTAAAATTTGCGACAGTAGAAAATTATTTTTTGAACAATTTACTATAGAAAGGCAATCCCTGGCGTAATTAAAATTTGCGACAGTAAAAAATTATTTTTTGAAAAATTTACTGTAGAAAGGCAATCCCTGGCGCAATTATAATTTTCGACAATAGAAAATTATTTTTTGAAAAATTTACTATAGAAAAGGCAATCTCTGGCGCAATTAAAATTTGCGACAGTAGAAAATTATTTTTTGAAAAATTTACTGTAGAAAAGGCAATCCCTGGCGTATTTAAAATTTGCGACAGTAAAAAATTAATTTGTGAAAAATTTACTGTAGAAAAGGCAATCCCTGGCGCAATTAAAATTTGTGACAGTAAAAAATTATTTTTTGAAAAATTTACTATAGAAAAGGCAATCACTGGCGTAATTAAAATTTGCGATAGTAAAAAATTAATTTTTGAAAAATTTACTATAGAAGAGGCAATCCCTGGCGTATTTAAAATTTGCGACAGTAAAAAATCAATTTTTGAATAATCTACTATAGAAAAGGCAATCCCTGGCGCAATTAAAACTTGGGAGAGTAAAAAATTATTTTTTGAAAAATTTACTGTAGAAAATGCAATCCCTGGCGCATTTAAAATTTGCGACAGTAAAAAATTATTTTTTGAAAAATTTACTATAGAAAGGCAATCCCTGGCGGATTTAAAATTTTCGACAGTAAAAAATTTACTATAGAAAAGGCAATCCCTGGCGGAATTAAAATTTGCGACAGTAAAAAATTATTTTTTGAATAATTTACTGTAGAAAATGCAATCCCTGGCGGATTTAAAACTTGCGACAGTAAAAAATTATTTTTTGAAAAATTTACAATAGAAAAGGCAATCCCTGGCGCAATTAAAATTTTCGATAGTAAAAAATTAATTTTTGAATAATTTACTATAGAAAAGGCAATCCCTGGCGCAATTAAAACTTGCGACAGTGAAAAATTATTTTTTGAAAAATTTACTATAGAAAAGGCAATCCCTGGCGTATTAAAAATTTGCGACAGTAAAAAATTATTTTTTGAAAAATTTACTATAGAAAAGGCAATCCCTGGCGTATTTAAAATTTGCGACAGTAGAAAATTAATTTGTGAAAAATTTACTGTAGAAAAGGCAATCCCTGGCGTATTTAAAATTTGCGACAGTAAAAAATAATTTTTTGAAAAATTTACTATAGAAAAGGCAATCCCTGGCGTATTTAAAATTTGCGACAGTAAAAAATTATTTTTTGGAAAATTTAGTGTAGAAAAGGCAATCCCTGGCGCAATTAAAATTTGCGACAGTAAAAAATTATTTTTTGAAAAATTTACTCTAGAAGAGGCAATCCCTGTCGTATTTAAAATTTGCGACAGTAAAAAATTAATTTGTGAAAAATTTACTGTAGAAAAGGCAATCCCTGGCGCAATTAAAATTTGCCACAGTAGAAAATTATTTTTTGAAAAATTTACTGTAGAAAAGGCAATCCCTGGCGTATTTAAAATTTGCGACAGTAAAAAATTAATTTTTGAAAAATTTACTATAGAAAAGGCAATCCCTGGCGTAATTAAAATTTGCGACAGTAAAAAATTATTTTTTGAAAAAATTACTGTAGAAAAGGCAATCCCTGGCGCAATTAAAATTTGCGACAGTAAAAAATTATTTTTTGCAAAATTTACTATAGAAAAGGCAATCGCTGGCGCAATTGAAATTTTTGACAGTAGAAAATTATTTTTTGAAAAATTTACTATAGAAAAGGCAATCCCTGGCGTAACTAAAATTTGCGACAGTAAAAAATTAATTTTTGAAAAATTTACTATAGAAAAGGCAATCCCTGGCGTAGTTAAAATTTGCGACAGTAAAAAATTATTTTTTGAAAAATTTACTGTAGAAAAGGCAATCCCTGGCGCAATTAAAATTTGCGACAGTAGAAAATTATTTTTTGAAAAATTTACTATAGAAAAGGCAATACCTGGCGTAGTTAAAATTTGCGACAGTAAAAAATTATTTTTTGAAAAATTTACTTTAGAAAAGGCAATCCCTGGCGCAATTAAATTTTGCGACAATAGAAAATTATTTTTTGAACAATTTACTATAGAAAAGGCAATCCCTGGCGTAATTAAAATTTGCGACAGTAAAAAATTATTTTTTGAAAAATTTACTGTAGAAAAGGCAATCCCTGGCGCAATTAAAATTTGCGACAGTAGAAAATTATTTTTTGAAAAATTTACTGCAGAAAAGGCAATCCCTGGCGCAATTAAAATTTGCGACAGTAGAAAATTATTTTTTGAAAAATTTACTATAGAAAAGGCAATCCCTGGCGTATTTAAAATTTGCGACAGTAAAAAATTAATTTGTCAAAAATTTACTGTAGAAAAGGCAATCCCTGGCGCAATTAAAATTTGTGACAGTAAAAAATTATTTTTTGAAAAATTTACTATAGAAAAGGCAATCCCTGGCGTAATTAAAATTTGCGACAGTAAAAAATTATTTTTTGAAAAATTTACTATAGAAGAGGCAATCCCTGGCGTATTTAAAATTTGCGACAGTAAAAAATTAATTTTTGAATAATTTACTATAGAAAAGGCAATCCCTGGCGCAATTAAAACTTGCGACAGTAAAAAATTATTTTTTGAAAAATTTACTGTAGAAAATGCAATCCCTGGCGCAGTTAAAATTTGCGACAGTAAAAAATTATTTTTTGAAAAATTTACTATAGAGAAGGCAATTCCTGGCGGATTTAAAATTTTCGACAGTAAAAAATTTACTATAGAAAAGGCAATCCCTGGTGGAATTAAAATTTGCGACAGTAAAAAATTATTTTTTGAATAATTTACTGTAGAAAAGGCAATCCCTGGCGGATTTAAAACTTGCGACAGAAAAAAAATTTTTTTTGAAAAATTTACTATAGAAAAGGCAATCCCTGGCGCAATTAAAATTTTCGACAGTAAAAAATTATTTTTTGAATAATTTACTATAGAAAAGGCAATCACTGGCGCAATTAAAACTTGCGACACTAAAAAATTATTTTTTGAAAAATTTACTATAGAAAAGGCAATCCCTGGCGTATTTATAATTTGCGACAGTAGAAAATTATTTTTTGAACAATTTACTATAGAAAAGGCAATCCCTGGCGTAATTAAAATTTGCGACAGTAAAAAATTATTTTTTGAAAAATTTACTGTAGAAAAGGCAATCCCTGGCGCAATTATAATTTGCGACAATAGAAAATTATTTTTTGAAAAATTTACTATAGAAAAGGCAATCTCTGGCGCAATTAAAATTTGCGACAGTAGAAAATTATTTTTTGAAAAATTTACTGTAGAAAAGGCAATCCCTGGCGTATTTAAAATTTGCGACAGTAAAAAATTAATTTGTGAAAAATTTACTGTAGAAAAGGCAATCCCTGGCGCAATTAAAATTTGTGACAGTAAAAAATTATTTTTTGAAAAATCTACTATAGAAAAGGCAATCACTGGCGTAATTAAAATTTGCGATAGTAAAAAATTAATTTTTGAAAAATTTACTATAGAAGAGGCAATCCCTGGCGTATTTAAAATTTGCGACAGTAAAAAATCAATTTTTGAATAATTTACTATAGAAAAGGCAATCCCTGGCGCAATTAAAACTTGGGAGAGTAAAAAATTATTTTTTGAAAAATTTACTGTAGAAAATGCAATCCCTGGCGCATTTAAAATTTGCGACAGTAAAAAATTATTTTTTGAAAAATTTACTATAGAAAGGCAATCCCTGGCGGATTTAAAATTTTCGACAGTAAAAAATTTACTATAGAAAAGGCAATCCCTGGCGGAATTAAAATTTGCGACAGTAAAAAATTATTTTTTGAATAATTTACTGTAGAAAATGCAATCCCTGGCGGATTTAAAACTTGCGACAGTAAAAAATTATTTTTTGAAAAATTTACTATAGAAAAGGCAATCCCTGGCGCAATTAAAATTTTCGATAGTAAAAAATTAATTTTTGAATAATTTACTATAGAAAAGGCAATCCCTGGCGCAATTAAAACTTGCGACAGTAAAAAATTATTTTTTGAAAAATTTACTATAGAGAAGGCAATCCCTGGCGTATTAAAAATTTGCGACAGTAAAAAATTATTTTTTGAAAAATTTACTATAGAAAAGGCAATCCCTGGCGTATTTAAAATTTGCGACAGTAAAAAATTATTTTTTGAAAAATTTAGTGTAGAAAAGCAATCCCTGGCGCAATTAAAATTTGTGACAGTAAAAAATTATTTTTTGAAAAATTTACTCTAGAAGAGGCAATCCCTGGCGTATTTAAAATTTGCGACAGTAAATAATTAATTTGTGAAAAATTTACTGTAGAAAAGGCAATACCTGGCGCAATTAAAATTTGCGACAGTAAAAAATTATTTTTTGAAAAATTTACTATAGAAAAGGCAATCCCTGGCGCAATTAAAATTTGCGACAGTAGAAAATTAATTTGTGAAAAATTTACTGTAGAAAAGGCAATCCCTGGCGTATTTAAAATTTGCGACAGTAAAAAATAATTTTTTGAAAAATTTACTATAGAAAAGGCAATCCCTGGCGTATTTAAAATTTGCGACAGTAAAAAATTATTTTTTGAAAAATTTAGTGTAGAAAAGGCAATCCCTGGCGCAATTAAAATTTGCGACAGTAAAAAATTATTTTTTGAAAAATTTACTCTAGAAGAGGCAATCCCTGTCGTATTTAAAATTTGCGACAGTAAAAAATTAATTTGTGAAAAATTTACTGTAGAAAAGGCAATCCCTGGCGCAATTAAAATTTGCGACAGTAAAAAATTAATTTTTGAAAAATTTACTATAGAAGAGGCAATCCCTGGCGCAATTAAAATTTGCGACAGTAAAAAATTATTTTTTGAAAAATTTACTGTAGAAAATGCAATCCCTGGCGCAATTAAAATTTGCGACAGTAGAAAATTATTTTTTGGAAAATTTATTGTAGAAAAGGCAATCCCTGGCGTATTTAAAATTTGCGACAGTAAAAAATTAATTTGTGAAAAATTTACTGTAGAAAAGGCAATACCTGGCGCAATTAAAATTTGTGACAGTAAAAAATTATTTTTTGAAAAATTTACTATAGAAAAGGCAATCCCTGGCGTAATTAAAATTTGCTACAGTAAAAAATTAATTTTTGAAAAATTTACTATAGAAGAGGCAATCCCTGGCGTATTTAAAATTTGCGACACTAAAAAATTAATTTTTGAATAATTTACTATAGAAAAGTCAATCCCTGGCGCAATTAAAACTTGCGACAGTAAAAAATTATTTTTTGAAAAATTTACTGTATAAAATGCAATCCCTGACGGAGTTAAAATTTGCGACAGTAAAAAATTATTTTTTGAAAAATTTACTATAGAAAAGGCAATCCCTGGCGGATTTAAAATTTTTGACAGTAAAAAATTTACTATAGAAAAGGCAATCCCTGGCGGAATTAAAATTTGCGACAGTAAAAAATTATTTTTTGAATAATTTACTGTAGAAAAGGCAATCCCTGGCGGATTTAAAACTTGCGACAGTAAAAAAATATTTTTTGAAAAATTTACTATAGAAAAGGCAATCCCTGGCGCAATTAAAATTTTCTACAGTAAAAAATTATTTTTTGAATAATTTACTATAGAAAAGGCAATCCCTGGCGCAATTAAAATTTGCGACAATAGAAAATTATTTTTTGAAAAATTTACTATAGAAAAGGCAATCTCTGGCGCAATTAAAATTTGCGACAGTAGAAAATTATTTTTTGAATAATTTACTGTAGAAAAGGCAATCCCTGGCGTATTTAAAATTTGCGACAGTAAAAAATTAATTTGTGAAAAATTTACTGTAGAAAAGGCAATCCCTGGCGCAATTAAAATTTGTGACAGTAAAAAATTATTTTTTGAAAAATTTACTATAGAAAAGGCAATCACTGGCGTAATTAAAATTTGCGATAGTAAAAAATTAATTTTTGAAAAATTTACTATAGAAGAGGCAATCCCTGGCGTATTTAAAATTTGCGACAGTAAAAAATCAATTTTTGAATAATTTACTATAGAAAAGGCAATCCCTGGCGCAATTAAAACTTGGGAGAGTAAAAAATTATTTTTTGAAAAATTTACTGTAGAAAATGCAATCCCTGGCGCATTTAAAATTTGCCACAGTAAAAAATTATTTTTTGAAAAATTTACTATAGAAAGGCAATCCCTGGCGGATTTAAAATTTTCGACAGTAAAAAATTTACTATAGAAAAGGCAATCCCTGGCGGAATTAAAATTTGCGACAGTAAAAAATTATTTTTTGAATAATTTTCTGTAGAAAATGCAATCCCTGGCGGATTTAAAACTTGCGACAGTAAAAAATTATTTTTTGAAAAATTTACTATAGAAAAGGCAATCCCTGGCGCAATTAAAATTTTCGATAGTAAAAAATTAATTATTGAATAATTTACTATAGAAAAGGCAATCCCTGGCGCAATTAAAACTTGCGACAGTAAAAAATTATTTTTTTTTAAAATTTACTATAGAAAAGGCAATCCCTGGCGTATTAAAAATTTGCGACAGTAAAAAATTATTTTTTGGAAAATTTACTATAGAAAAGGCAATCCCTGGCGTATTTAAAATTTGCGACAGTAAAAAATTATTTTTTGAAAAATTTAGTGTAGAAAAGCAATCCCTGGCGCAATTAAAATTTGTGACAGTAAAAAATTATTTTTTGAAAAATTTACTCTAGAAGAGGCAATCCCTGGCGTATTTAAAATTTGCGACAGTAAATAATTAATTTGTGAAAAATTTACTGTAGAAAAGGCAATCCCTGGCGCAATTAAAATTTGCGACAGTAAAAAATTATTTTTTGAAAAATTTACTATAGAAAAGGCAATCCCTGGCGCAATTAAAATTTGCGACAGTAGAAAATTAATTTGTGAAAAATTTAATGTAGAAAAGGCAATCCCTGGCGTATTTAAAATTTGCGACAGTAAAAAATAATTTTTTGAAAAATTTACTATAGAAAAGGCAATCCCTGGCGTATTTAAAATTTGCGACAGTAAAAAATTATTTTTTGAAAAATTTAGTGTAGAAAAGGCAATCCCTGGCGCAATTAAAATTTGCGACAGTAAAAAATTATTTTTTGAAAAATTTACTCTAGAAGAGGCAATCCCTGTCGTATTTAAAATTTGCGACAGTAAAAAATTAATTTGTGAAAAATTTACTGTAGAAAAGGCAATCCCTGGCGCAATTAAAATTTGCGACAGTAAAAAATTAATTTTTGAAATATTTACTATAGAAGAGGCAATCCCTGGCGCAATTAAAATTTGCGACAGTAAAAAATTATTTTTTGAAAAATTTACTGTAGAAAATGCAATCCCTGGCGCAATTAAAATTTGCGACAGTAGAAAATTATTTTTTGGAAAATTTATTGTAGAAAAGGCAATCCCTGGCGTATTTAAAATTTGCGACAGTAAAAAATTAATTTGTGAAAAATTTACTGTAGAAAAGGCAATACCTGGCGCAATTAAAATTTGTGACAGTAAAAAATTATTTTTTGAAAAATTTACTATAGAAAAGGCAATCCCTGGCGTAATTAAAATTTGCGACAGTAAAAAATTAATTTTTGAAAAATTTACTATAGAAGAGGCAATCCCTGGCGTATTTAAAATTTGCGACACTAAAAAATTAATTTTTGAATAATTTACTATAGAAAAGGCAATCCCTGGCGCAATTAAAACTTGCGACAGTAAAAAATTATTTTTTGAAAAATTTACTGTATAAAATGCAATCCCTGACGGAGTTAAAATTTGCGACAGTAAAAAATTATTTTTTGAAAAATTTACTATAGAAAAGGCAATCCCTGGCGGATTTAAAATTTTCGACAGTAAAAAATTTACTATAGAAAAGGCAATCCCTGGCGGAATTAAGATTTGCGACAGTAAAAAATTATTTTTTGAATAATTTACTGTAGAAAAGGCAATCCCTGGCGGATTTAAAACTTGCGACAGTAAAAAAATATTTTTTGAAAAATTTACTATAGAAAAGGCAATCCCTGGCGCAATTAAAATTTTCTACAGTAAAAAATTATTTTTTGAATAATTTACTATAGAAAAGGCAATCCCTGGCGCAATTAAAATTTGCGACAGTAGAAAATTATTTTTTGAAAAATTTACTATAGAAAAGGCAATCTCTGGCGCAATTAAAATTTGCGACAGTAGAAAATTATTCTTTGAAAAATTTACTGTAGAAAAGGCAATCCCTGGCGTATTTAAAATTTGCGACAGTAAAAAATTAATTTGTGAAAAATTTACTGTAGGAAAGGCAATCCCTGGCGCAATTAAAATTTGTGACAGTAAAAAATTATTTTTTGAAAAATTTACTATAGAAAGGCAATCACTGGCGTAATTAAAATTTGCGACAGTAAAAAATTAATTTTTGAAAAATTTACTATAGAAGAGGCAATCCCTGGCGTATTTAAAATTTGCGACAGTAAAAAATTAATTTTTGAATAATTTACTATAGAAAAGGCAATCCCTGGCGCAATTAAAACTTGGGAGAGTAAAAAATTATTTTTTGAAAAATTTACTGTAGAAAATGCAATCCCTGGCGCAGTTAAAATTTGCGACAGTAAAAAATTATTTTTTGAAAAATTTACTATAGAAAGGCAATCCCTGGCGGATTTAAAATTTTCGACAGTAAAAAATTTACTATAGAAAAGGCAATCCCTGGCGGAATTAAAATTTGCGACAGTAAAAAATTATTTTTTGAATAATTTACTGTAGAAAAGGCAATCCCTGGCGTATTTAAAATTTGCGACAGTAAAAAATTATTTTTTGAAAAATTTACTATAGAAAAGGCAATCCCTGGCGTATTTAAAATTTGCGACAGTAAAAAATTATTTTTTGAAAAATTTAGTGTAGAAAAGGCAATCCCTGGCGCAATTAAAAATTGCGACAGTAAAAAATTATTTTTTGAAAAATTTACTCTAGAAGAGGCACTCCCTGGCGTATTTAAAATTTGCGACAGTAAAAAATTAATTTGTGAAAAATTTACTGTAGAAAAGGCAATCCCTGGCGCAATTAAAATTTGCGACAGTAAAAAATTAATTTTTGAAAAATTTACTATAGAAGAGGCATTCCCTGGCGCAATTAAAATTTGCGATAGTAAAAAATTATTTTTTGAAAAATTTACTGTAGAAAAGGCAATCCATGGCGCAATTAAAATTTGCGACAGTAGAAAATTATTTTTTGGAAAATTTACTGTAGAAAAGGCAATCCCTGGCGTGTTTAAAATTTGCGACAGTAAAAAATTAATTTTTGAAAAATTTACTATAGAAAAGGCAATCCCTGGCGTAATTAAAATTTGCGACAGTAAAAAACTATTTTTTGAAAAAATTACTGTAGAAAAGGCAATCCCTGGCGCAATTAAAATTTGCGACAGTAAAAAATAATTTTTTGCAAAATTTACTATAGAAAAGGCAATCCCTGGCGCAATTAAAATTTGTGACAGTAGAAAATTATTTTTTGAAAATTTTACTATAGAAAAGGCAATCCCTGGCGTAGCTAAAATTTGCGACAGTAAAAAATTAATTTTTGAAAAATTTACTATAGAAAAGGCAATCCCTGGCGTAATTAAAATTTGCGACAGTAAAAAATTATTTTTTGAAAAATTTACTGTAGAAAAGGCAATCCCTGGCGCAATTAAAATTTGGGACAGTAGAAAATTATTTTTTGAACAATTTACTATAGAAAAGGCAATCCCTGGCGTAATTAAAATTTGCGACAGTAAAAAATTATTTTTTGAAAAATTTACTGTAGAAAAGGCAATCCCTGGCGCAATTAAAATTTGCGACAGTAGAAAATTATTTTTTGAAAAATTTACTGTAGAAGAGGCAATCCCTGGCGTATTTAAAATTTGCGACAGTAAAAAATTAATTTGTGAAAAATTTACTACAGAAAAGGCAATCCCTGGCGCAATTAAAACTTGCGACAGTAAAAAATAATTTTTTGAAAAATATACTATAGAAAAGGCAATCCCTGGCGTAATTAAAATTTGCGACAGTAAAACATTAATTTTTGAAAAATTTACTATAGAAGAGGCAATCCCTGGCGTATTTAAAATTTGCGACAGTAAAAAATTATTTTTTGAATAATTTACTATAGAAAAGCCAATCCCTGGCGCAATTAAAACTTGCGACAGTAAAAAATTATTTTTTGAAAAATTTACTGTATAAAATGCAATCCCTGACGGAGTTAAAATTTGCGACAGTAAAAAATTATTTTTTGAAAAATTTACTATAGAAAAGGCAATCCCTGGCGGATTTAAAATTTTTGACAGTAAAAAATTTACTATAGAAAAGGCAATCCTTGGCGGAATTAAAATTTGCGACAGTAAAAAATTATTTTTTGAATAATTTACTGTAGAAAAGGCAATCCCTGGCGGATTTAAAACTTGCGACAGTAAAAAAATATTTTTTGAAAAATTTACTATAGAAAAGGCAATCCCTGGCGCAATTAAAATTTTCTACAGTAAAAAATTATTTTTTGAATAATTTACTATAGAAAAGGCAATCCCTGGCGCAATTAAAATTTGCGACAATAGAAAATTATTTTTTGAAAAATTTACTATAGAAAAGGCAATCTCTGGCGCAATTAAAATTTGCGACAGTAGAAAATTATTTTTTGAAAAATTTACTGTAGAAAAGGCAATCCCTGGCGTATTTAAAATTTGCGACAGTAAAAAATCAATTTTTGAATAATTTACTATAGAAAAGGCAATCCCTGGCGCAATTAAAACTTGGGAGAGTAAAAAATTATTTTTTGAATAATTTACTATAGAAAAGGCAATCCCTGGCGCAATTAAAACTTGCGACAGTAAAAAATTATTTTTTGAAAAATTTACTATAGAAAAGGCAATCCCTGGCGCAATTAAAATTTGCGACAGTAGAAAATTAATTTGTGAAAAATTTAATGTAGAAAAGGCAATCCCTGGCGTATTTAAAATTTGCGACAGTAAAAAATAATTTTTTGAAAAATTTACTATAGAAAGGCAATCCCTGGCGGATTTAAAATTTTCGACAGTAAAAAATTTACTATAGAAAAGGCAATCCCTGGCGGAATTAAAATTTGTGACAGTAAAAAATTATTTTTTGAATAATTTACTGTAGAAAAGGCAATCCCTGGCGGATTTAAAACTTGCGACAGTAAAAAAATATTTTTTGAAAAATTTACTATAGAAAAGGCAATCCCTGGCGCAATTAAAACTTGCGACAGTAAAAAATTATTTTTTGAATAATTTACTGTAGAAAATGCAATCCCTGGCGCATTTAAAATTTGCCACAGTAAAAAATTATTTTTTGAAAAATTTACTATAGAAAGGCAATCCCTGGCGGATTTAAAATTTTCGACAGTAAAAAATTTACTATAGAAAAGGCAATCCCTGGCGGAATTAAAATTTGCGACAGTAAAAAATTATTTTTTGAATAATTTTCTGTAGAAAATGCAATCCCTGGCGGATTTAAAACTTGCGACAGTAAAAAATTATTTTTTGAAAAATTTACTATAGAAAAGGCAATCCCTGGCGCAATTAAAATTTTCGATAGTAAAAAATTAATTATTGAATAATTTACTATAGAAAAGGCAATCCCTGGCGCAATTAAAACTTGCGACAGTAAAAAATTATTTTTTTTTTAAATTTACTATAGAAAAGGCAATCCCTGGCGTATTAAAAATTTGCGACAGTAAAAAATTATTTTTTGGAAAATTTACTATAGAAAAGGCAATCCCTGGCGTATTTAAAATTTGCGACAGTAAAAAATTATTTTTTGAAAAATTTAGTGTAGAAAAGCAATCCCTGGCGCAATTAAAATTTGTGACAGTAAAAAATTATTTTTTGAAAAATTTACTCTAGAAGAGGCAATCCCTGGCGTATTTAAAATTTGCGACAGTAAATAATTAATTTGTGAAAAATTTACTGTAGAAAAGGCAATCCCTGGCGCAATTAAAATTTGCGACAGTAAAAAATTATTTTTTGAAAAATTTACTATAGAAAAGGCAATCCCTGGCGCAATTAAAATTTGCGACAGTAGAAAATTAATTTGTGAAAAATTTAATGTAGAAAAGGCAATCCCTGGCGTATTTAAAATTTGCGACAGTAAAAAATAATTTTTTGAAAAATTTACTATAGAAAAGGCAATCCCTGGCGTATTTAAAATTTGCGACAGTAAAAAATTATTTTTTGAAAAATTTAGTGTAGAAAAGGCAATCCCTGGCGCAATTAAAATTTGCGACAGTAAAAAATTATTTTTTGAAAAATTTACTCTAGAAGAGGCAATCCCTGTCGTATTTAAAATTTGCGACAGTAAAAAATTAATTTGTGAAAAATTTACTGTAGAAAAGGCAATCCCTGGCGCAATTAAAATTTGCGACAGTAAAAAATTAATTTTTGAAATATTTACTATAGAAGTGGCAATCCCTGGCGCAATTAAAATTTGCGACAGAAAAAAATTATTTTTTGAAAAATTTACTGTAGAAAATGCAATCCCTGGCGCAATTAAAATTTGCGACAGTAGAAAATTATTTTTTGGAAAATTTATTGTAGAAAAGGCAATCCCTGGCGTATTTAAAATTTGCGACAGTAAAAAATTAATTTGTGAAAAATTTACTGTAGAAAAGGCAATACCTGGCGCAATTAAAATTTGTGACAGTAAAAAATTATTTTTTGAAAAATTTACTATAGAAAAGGCAATCCCTGGCGTAATTAAAATTTGCGACAGTAAAAAATTAATTTTTGAAAAAGTTACTATAGAAGAGGCAATCCCTGGCGTATTTAAAATTTGCGACACTAAAAAATTAATTTTTGAATAATTTACTATAGAAAAGGCAATCCCTGGCGCAATTAAAACTTGCGACAGTAAAAAATTATTTTTTGAAAAATTTACTGTATAAAATGCAATCCCTGACGGAGTTAAAATTTGCGACAGTAAAAAATTATTTTTTGAAAAATTTACTATAGAAAAGGCAATCCCTGGCGGATTTAAAATTTTCGACAGTAAAAAATTTACTATAGAAAAGGCAATCCCTGGCGGAATTAAGATTTGCGACAGTAAAAAATTATTTTTTGAATAATTTACTGTAGAAAAGGCAATCCCTGGCGGATTTAAAACTTGCGACAGTAAAAAAATATTTTTTGAAAAATTTACTATAGAAAAGGCAATCCCTGGCGCAATTAAAATTTTCTACAGTAAAAAATTATTTTTTGAATAATTTACTATAGAAAAGGCAATCCCTGGCGCAATTAAAATTTGCGACAGTAGAAAATTATTTTTTGAAAAATTTACTATAGAAAAGGCAATCTCTGGCGCAATTAAAATTTGCGACAGTAGAAAATTATTCTTTGAAAAATTTACTGTAGAAAAGGCAATCCCTGGCGTATTTAAAATTTGCGACAGTAAAAAATTAATTTGTGAAAAATTTACTGTAGAAAAGGCAATCCCTGGCGCAATTAAAATTTGTGACAGTAAAAAATTATTTTTTGAAAAATTTACTATAGAAAGGCAATCACTGGCGTAATTAAAATTTGCGACAGTAAAAAATTAATTTTTGAAAAATTTACTATAGAAGAGGCAATCCCTGGCGTATTTAAAATTTGCGACAGTAAAAAATTAATTTTTGAATAATTTACTATAGAAAAGGCAATCCCTGGCGCAATTAAAACTTGGGAGAGTAAAAAATTATTTTTTGAAAAATTTACTGTAGAAAATGCAATCCCTGGCGCAGTTAAAATTTGCGACAGTAAAAAATTATTTTTTGAAAAATTTACTATAGAAAGGCAATCCCTGGCGGATTTAAAATTTTCGACAGTAAAAAATTTACTATAGAAAAGGCAATCCCTGGCGGAATTAAAATTTGCGACAGTAAAAAATTATTTTTTGAATAATTTACTGTAGAAAAGGCAATCCCTGGCGTATTTAAAATTTGCGACAGTAAAAAATTATTTTTTGAAAAATTTACTATAGAAAAGGCAATCCCTGGCGTATTTAAAATTTGCGACAGTAAAAAATTATTTTTTGAAAAATTTAGTGTAGAAAAGGCAATCCCTGGCGCAATTAAAATTTGTGACAGTAAAAAATTATTTTTTGAAAAATTTACTCTAGAAGAGGCAATCCCTGGCGTATTTAAAATTTGCGACAGTAAAAAATTAATTTGTGAAAAATTTACTGTAGAAAAGGCAATCCTTGGCGCAATTAAAATTTGCGACAGTAAAAAATTATTTTTTGAAAAATTTACTATAGAAAAGGCAATCCCTGGCGCAATTAAAATTTGCGACAGTAGAAAATTAATTTGTGAAAAATTTACTGTAGAAAAGGCAATCCCTGGCGTATTTAAAATTTGCGACAGTAAAAAATTATTTTTTGAAAAATTTACTATAGAAAAGGCAATCCCTGGAGCATTTAAAATTTGCGACAGTAAAAAATTATTTTTTGAAAAATTTAGTGTAGAAAAGGCAATCCCTGGCGCAATTAAAAATTGCGACAGTAAAAAATTATTTTTTGAAAAATTTACTCTAGAAGAGGCACTCCCTGGCGTATTTAAAATTTGCGACAGTAAAAAATTAATTTGTGAAAAATTTACTGTAGAAAAGGCAATCCCTGGCGCAATTAAAATTTGCGACAGTAAAAAATTAATTTTTGAAAAATTTACTATAGAAGAGGCATTCCCTGGCGCAATTAAAATTTGCGATAGTAAAAAATTATTTTTTGAAAAATTTACTGTAGAAAAGGCAATCCATGGCGCAATTAAAATTTGCGACAGTAGAAAATTATTTTTTGGAAAATTTACTGTAGAAAAGGCAATCCCTGGCGTGTTTAAAATTTGCGACAGTAAAAAATTAATTTTTGAAAAATTTACTATAGAAAAGGCAATCCCTGGCGTAATTAAAATTTGCGACAGTAAAAAACTATTTTTTGAAAAAATTACTGTAGAAAAGGCAATCCCTGGCGCAATTAAAATTTGCGACAGTAAAAAATAATTTTTTGCAAAATTTACTATAGAAAAGGCAATCCCTGGCGCAATTAAAATTTGTGACAGTAGAAAATTATTTTTTGAAAATTTTACTATAGAAAAGGCAATCCCTGGCGTAGCTAAAATTTGCGACAGTAAAAAATTAATTTTTGAAAAATTTACTATAGAAAAGGCAATCCCTGGCGTAATTAAAATTTGCGACAGTAAAAAATTATTTTTTGAAAAATTTACTGTAGAAAAGGCAATCCCTGGCGCAATTAAAATTTGGGACAGTAGAAAATTATTTTTTGAACAATTTACTATAGAAAAGGCAATCCCTGGCGTAATTAAAATTTGCGACAGTAAAAAATTATTTTTTGGAAAATTTACTGTAGAAAAGGCAATCCCTGGCGTGTTTAAAATTTGCGACAGTAAAAAATTAATTTTTGAAAAATTTACTATAGAAAAGGCAATCCCTGGCGTAATTAAAATTTGCGACAGTAAAAAACTATTTTTTGAAAAAATTACTGTAGAAAAGGCAATCCCTGGCGCAATTAAAATTTGCGACAGTAAAAAATAATTTTTTGCAAAATTTACTATAGAAAAGGCAATCCCTGGCGCAATTAAAATTTGTGACAGTAGAAAATTATTTTTTGAAAATTTTACTATAGAAAAGGCAATCCCTGGCGTAGCTAAAATTTGCGACAGTAAAAAATTAATTTTTGAAAAATTTACTATAGAAAAGGCAATCCCTGGCGTAATTAAAATTTGCGACAGTAAAAAATTATTTTTTGAAAAATTTACTGTAGAAAAGGCAATCCCTGGCGCAATTAAAATTTGGGACAGTAGAAAATTATTTTTTGAACAATTTACTATAGAAAAGGCAATCCCTGGCGTAATTAAAATTTGCGACAGTAAAAAATTATTTTTTGAAAAATTTACTGTAGAAAAGGCAATCCCTGGCGCAATTAAAATTTGCGACAGTAGAAAATTATTTTTTGAAAAATTTACTGTAGAAGAGGCAATCCCTGGCGTATTTAAAATTTGCGACAGTAAAAAATTAATTTGTGAAAAATTTACTACAGAAAAGGCAATCCCTGGCGCAATTAAAACTTGCGACAGTAAAAAATAATTTTTTGAAAAATATACTATAGAAAAGGCAATCCCTGGCGTAATTAAAATTTGCGACAGTAAAACATTAATTTTTGAAAAATTTACTATAGAAGAGGCAATCCCTGGCGTATTTAAAATTTGCGACAGTAAAAAATTATTTTTTGAATAATTTACTATAGAAAAGCCAATCCCTGGCGCAATTAAAACTTGCGACAGTAAAAAATTATTTTTTGAAAAACTTTCTGTAGAAAATGCAATCCCTGGCGCAGTTAAAATTTGCGACAGTAAAATATTATTTTTTGAAAAATTTACTATAGAAAAGGCAATCCTGGCAGAATTAAAATTTTCGACAGTAAAAAATTTACTATAGAAAAGGCAATCCCTGGCGGAATTAAAATTTGCGACAGTAAAAAATTATTTTTTGAATAATTTACTGTAGAAAAGGCAATCCCTGGCGGATTTAAAACTTGCGGCAGTAAAAAATTATTTTTTGAAAAATTTACTATAGAAAAGGCAATCCCTGGCGTATTTAAAATTTGCGACAGTAAAAAATTAATTTTTGAATAATTTACTATAGAAAAGGCAATCCCTGGCGCAATTAAAACTTGGGAGAGTAAAAAATTATTTTTTGAAAAATTTACTGTAGAAAATGCAATCCCTGGCGCAGTTAAAATTTGCGACAGTAAAAAATTATTTTTTGAAAAATTTACTATAGAAAGGCAATCCCTGGCGGATTTAAAATTTTCGACAGTAAAAAATTTACTATAGAAAAGGCAATCCCTGGCGGAATTAAAATTTGCGACAGTAAAAAATTATTTTTTGAATAATTTACTGTAGAAAAGGCAATCCCTGGCGTAATTAAAATTTGCGACAGTAAAAAACTATTTTTTGAAAAAATTACTGTAGAAAAGGCAATCCCTGGCGCAATTAAAATTTGCGACAGTAAAAAATAATTTTTTGCAAAATTTACTATAGAAAAGGCAATCCCTGGCGCAATTAAAATTTGTGACAGTAGAAAATTATTTTTTGAAAATTTTACTATAGAAAAGGCAATCCCTGGCGTAGCTAAAATTTGCGACAGTAAAAAATTAATTTTTGAATAATTTACTATAGAAAAGGCAATCCCTGGCGCAATTAAAACTTGGGAGAGTAAAAAATTATTTTTTGAAAAATTTACTGTAGAAAATGCAATCCCTGGCGCAGTTAAAATTTGCGACAGTAAAAAATTATTTTTTGAAAAATTTACTATAGAAAGGCAATCCCTGGCGGATTTAAAATTTTCGACAGTAAAAAATTTACTATAGAAAAGGCAATCCCTGGCGGAATTAAAATTTGCGACAGTAAAAAATTATTTTTTGAATAATTTTCTGTAGAAAATGCAATCCCTGGCGGATTTAAAACTTGCGACAGTAAAAAATTATTTTTTGAAAAATTTACTATAGAAAAGGCAATCCCTGGCGCAATTAAAATTTTCGATAGTAAAAAATTAATTATTGAATAATTTACTATAGAAAAGGCAATCCCTGGCGCAATTAAAACTTGCGACAGTAAAAAATTATTTTTTTTTTTAATTTACTATAGAAAAGGCAATCCCTGGCGTATTAAAAATTTGCGACAGTAAAAAATTATTTTTTGGAAAATTTACTATAGAAAAGGCAATCCCTGGCGTATTTAAAATTTGCGACAGTAAAAAATTATTTTTGAAAAATTTAGTGTAGAAAAGCAATCCCTGGCGCAATTAAAATTTGTGACAGTAAAAAATTATTTTTTGAAAAATTTACTCTAGAAGAGGCAATCCCTGGCGTATTTAAAATTTGCGACAGTAAATAATTAATTTGTGAAAAATTTACTGTAGAAAAGGCAATCCCTGGCGCAATTAAAATTTGCGACAGTAAAAAATTATTTTTTGAAAAATTTACTATAGAAAAGGCAATCCCTGGCGCAATTAAAATTTGCGACAGTAGAAAATTAATTTGTGAAAAATTTAATGTAGAAAAGGCAATCCTGGCGTATTTAAAATTTGCGACAGTAAAAAAATAATTTTTTGAAAAATTTACTATAGAAAAGGCAATCCCTGGCGTATTTAAAATTTGCGACAGTAAAAAATTATTTTTTGAAAATTTAGTGTAGAAAAGGCAATCCCTGGCGCAATTAAAATTTGCGACAGTAAAAAATTATTTTTTGAAAAATTTACTCTAGAAGAGGCAATCCCTGTCGTATTTAAAATTTGCGACAGTAAAAAATTAATTTGTGAAAAATTTACTGTAGAAAAGGCAATCCCTGGCGCAATTAAAATTTGCGACAGTAAAAAATTAATTTTTGAAATATTTACTATAGAAGTGGCAATCCCTGGCGCAATTAAAATTTGCGACAGTAAAAAATTATTTTTTGAAAAATTTACTGTAGAAAATGCAATCCCTGGCGCAATTAAAATTTGCGACAGTAGAAAATTATTTTTGGAAAATTTATTGTAGAAAAGGCAATCCCTGGCGTATTTAAAATTTGCGACAGTAAAAAATTAATTTGTGAAAAATTTACTGTAGAAAAGGCAATACCTGGCGCAATTAAAATTTGTGACAGTAAAAAATTATTTTTTGAAAAATTTACTATAGAAAAGGCAATCCTGGGCGTAATTAAAATTTGCGACAGTAAAAAATTAATTTTTGAAAAATTTACTATAGAAGAGGCAATCCCTGGCGTATTTAAAATTTGCGACACTAAAAAATTAATTTTTGAATAATTTACTATAGAAAAGGCAATCCCTGGCGCAATTAAAACTTGCGACAGTAAAAAATTATTTTTTGAAAAATTTACTGTATAAAATGCAATCCCTGACGGAGTTAAAATTTGCGACAGTAAAAAATTATTTTTTGAAAAATTTACTATAGAAAAGGCAATCCCTGGCGGATTTAAAATTTTCGACAGTAAAAAATTTACTATAGAAAAGGCAATCCCTGGCGGAATTAAGATTTGCGACAGTAAAAAATTATTTTTTGAATAATTTACTGTAGAAAAGGCAATCCCTGGCGGATTTAAAACTTGCGACAGTAAAAAAATATTTTTTGAAAAATTTACTATAGAAAAGGCAATCCCTGGCGCAATTAAAATTTTCTACAGTAAAAAATTATTTTTTGAATAATTTACTATAGAAAAGGCAATCCCTGGCGCAATTAAAATTTGCGACAGTAGAAAATTATTTTTTGAAAAATTTACTATAGAAAAGGCAATCTCTGGCGCAATTAAAATTTGCGACAGTAGAAAATTATTCTTTGAAAAATTTACTGTAGAAAAGGCAATCCCTGGCGTATTTAAAATTTGCGACAGTAAAAAATTAATTTGTGAAAAATTTACTGTAGAAAAGGCAATCCCTGGCGCAATTAAAATTTGTGACAGTAAAAAATTATTTTTTGAAAAATTTACTATAGAAAGGCAATCACTGGCGTAATTAAAATTTGCGACAGTAAAAAATTAATTTTTGAAAAATTTACTATAGAAGAGGCAATCCCTGGCGTATTTAAAATTTGCGACAGTAAAAAATTAATTTTTGAATAATTTACTATAGAAAAGGCAATCCCTGGCGCAATTAAAACTTGGGAGAGTAAAAAATTATTTTTTGAAAAATTTACTGTAGAAAATGCAATCCCTGGCGCAGTTAAAATTTGCGACAGTAAAAAATTATTTTTTGAAAAATTTACTATAGAAAGGCAATCCCTGGCGGATTTAAAATTTTCGACAGTAAAAAATTTACTATAGAAAAGGCAATCCCTGGCGGAATTAAAATTTGCGACAGTAAAAAATTATTTTTTGAATAATTTACTGTAGAAAAGGCAATCCCTAGCGTATTTAAAATTTGCGACAGTAAAAAATTATTTTTTGAAAAATTTACTATAGAAAAGGCAATCCCTGGCGTATTTAAAATTTGCGACAGTAAAAAATTATTTTTTGAAAAATTTAGTGTAGAAAAGGCAAACCCTGGCGCAATTAAAATTTGTGACAGTAAAAAATTATTTTTTGAAAAATTTACTCTAGAAGAGGCAATCCCTGGCGTATTTAAAATTTGCGACAGTAAAAAATTAATTTGTGAAAAATTTACTGTAGAAAAGGCAATCCTTGGCGCAATTAAAATTTGCGACAGTAAAAAATTATTTTTTGAAAAATTTACTATAGAAAAGGCAATCCCTGGCGCAATTAAAATTTGCGACAGTAGAAAATTAATTTGTGAAAAATTTACTGTAGAAAAGGCAATCCCTGGCGTATTTAAAATTTGCGACAATAAAAAATTATTTTTTGAAAAATTTACTATAGAAAAGGCAATCCCTGGAGCATTTAAAATTTGCGACAGTAAAAAATTATTTTTTGAAAAATTTAGTGTAGAAAAGGCAATCCCTGGCGCAATTAAAAATTGCGACAGTAAAAAATTATTTTTTGAAAAATTTACTCTAGAAGAGGCACTCCCTGGCGTATTTAAAATTTGCGACAGTAAAAAATTAATTTGTGAAAAATTTACTGTAGAAAAGGCAATCCCTGGCGCAATTAAAATTTGCGACAGTAAAAAATTAATTTTTGAAAAATTTACTATAGAAGAGGCATTCCCTGGCGCAATTAAAATTTGCGATAGTAAAAAATTATTTTTTGAAAAATTTACTGTAGAAAAGGCAATCCATGGCGCAATTAAAATTTGCGACAGTAGAAAATTATTTTTTGGAAAATTTACTGTAGAAAAGGCAATCCCTGGCGTGTTTAAAATTTGCGACAGTAAAAAATTAATTTTTGAAAAATTTACTATAGAAAAGGCAATCCCTGGCGTAATTAAAATTTGCGACAGTAAAAAACTATTTTTTGAAAAAATTACTGTAGAAAAGGCAATCCCTGGCGCAATTAAAATTTGCGACAGTAAAAAATAATTTTTTGCAAAATTTACTATAGAAAAGGCAATCCCTGGCGCAATTAAAATTTGTGACAGTAGAAAATTATTTTTTGAAAATTTTACTATAGAAAAGGCAATCCCTGGTGTAGCTAAAATTTGCGACAGTAAAAAATTAATTTTTGAAAAATTTACTATAGAAAAGGCAATCCCTGGCGTAATTAAAATTTGCGACAGTAAAAAATTATTTTTTGAAAAATTTACTGTAGAAAAGGCAATCCCTGGCGCAATTAAAATTTGGGACAGTAGAAAATTATTTTTTGAACAATTTACTATAGAAAAGGCAATCCCTGGCGTAATTAAAATTTGCGACAGTAAAAAATTATTTTTTGAAAAATTTACTGTAGAAAAGGCAATCCCTGGCGCAATTAAAATTTGCGACAGTAGAAAATTATTTTTTGAAAAATTTACTGTAGAAGAGGCAATCCCTGGCGTATTTAAAATTTGCGACAGTAAAAAATTAATTTGTGAAAAATTTACTACAGAAAAGGCAATCCCTGGCGCAATTAAAACTTGCGACAGTAAAAAATAATTTTTTGAAAAATATACTATAGAAAAGGCAATCCCTGGCGTAATTAAAATTTGCGACAGTAAAACATTAATTTTTGAAAAATTTACTATAGAAGAGGCAATCCCTGGCGTATTTAAAATTTGCGACAGTAAAAAATTATTTTTTGAATAATTTACTATAGAAAAGCCAATCCCTGGCGCAATTAAAACTTGCGACAGTAAAAAATTATTTTTTGAAAAACTTTCTGTAGAAAATGCAATCCCTGGCGCAGTTAAAATTTGCGACAGTAAAATATTATTTTTTGAAAAATTTACTATAGAAAAGGCAATCCTGGCAGAATTAAAATTTTCGACAGTAAAAAATTTACTATAGAAAAGGCAATCCCTGGCGGAATTAAAATTTGCGACAGTAAAAAATTATTTTTTGAATAATTTACTGTAGAAAAGGCAATCCCTGGCGGATTTAAAACTTGCGGCAGTAAAAAATTATTTTTTGAAAAATTTACTATAGAAAAGGCAATCCCTGGCGCAATTAAAATTTTCGACAGTAAAAAATTATTTTTTTGAATAATTTGTTATAGAAAAGGCAATCCCTGGCGCAATTAAAACTTGCGACAGTAAAAAATTATTTTTTGAAAAATTTACTATAGAAAAGGCAATCCCTGGCGTATTTAAAATTTGCGACAGTAAAAAATTAATTTTTGAATAATTTACTATAGAAAAGGCAATCCCTGGCGCAATTAAAACTTGGGAGAGTAAAAAATTATTTTTTGAAAAATTTACTGTAGAAAATGCAATCCCTGGCGCAGTTAAAATTTGCGACAGTAAAAAATTATTTTTTGAAAAATTTACTATAGAAAGGCAATCCCTGGCGGATTTAAAATTTTCGACAGTAAAAAATTTACTATAGAAAAGGCAATCCCTGGCGGAATTAAAATTTGCGACAGTAAAAAATTATTTTTTGAATAATTTACTGTAGAAAAGGCAATCCCTGGCGGATTTAAAACTTGCGGCAGTAAAAAATTATTTTTTGAAAAATTTACTATAGAAAAGGCAATCCCTGGCGCAATTAAAATTTTCGACAGTAAAAAATTATTTTTTTGAATAATTTGTTATAGAAAAGGCAATCCCTGGCGCAATTAAAATTTGCAACAGTAAAAAATTATTTTTTGAAAAATTTACTATAGAAAAGGCAATCCCTTCCGGATTTAAAATTTTCGACAGTAAAAAATTTACTATAGAAAAGGCAATCCCTGGCGGAATTAAAATTTGCGACAGTAAAAAATTATGTTTTGAATAATTTACTGTAGAAAAGGCAATCCCTGGCGGATTTAAAATTTGCGACAGTAAAAAATTAATTTTTGAAAAATTTACTATAGAAGAGGCAATCCCTGGCGTATTTAAAATTTGCGACAGTAAAAAATTAATTTTTGAATAATTTACTATAGAAAAGGCAATCCCTGGCGCAATTAAAACTTGGGAGAGTAAAAAATTATTTTTTGAAAAATTTACTGTAGAAAATGCAATCCCTGGCGCAGTTAAAATTTGCGACAGTAAAAAATTATTTTTTGAAAAATTTACTATAGAAAGGCAATCCCTGGCGGATTTAAAATTTTCGACAGTAAAAAATTTACTATAGAAAAGGCAATCCCTGGCGCAATTAAAATTTGTGCCAGTAAAAAATTATTTTTGAAAAATTTACTCTAGAAGAGGCAATCCCTGGCGTATTTAAAATTTGCGACAGTAAAAAATTAATTTGTGAAAAATTTACTGTAGAAAAGGCAATCCTTGGCGCAATTAAAATTTGCGACAGTAAAAAATTATTTTTTGAAAAATTTACTATAGAAAAGGCAATCCCTGGCGCAATTAAAATTTGCAACAGTAGAAAATTAATTTGTGAAAAATTTACTGTAGAAAAGGCAATCCCTGGCGTATTTAAAATTTGCGACAGTAAAAAATTATTTTTTGAAAAATTTACTATAGAAAAGGCAATCCCTGGCGTATTTAAAATTTGCGACAGTAAAAAATTATTTTTTGAAAAATTTAGTGTAGAAAAGGCAATCCCTGGCGTAACTAAAATTTGCGACAGTAAAAAATTAATTTTTGAAAAATTTACTATAGAAAAGGCAATCCCTGGCGTAATTAAAATTTGCGACAGTAAAAAATTATTTTTTGAAAAATTTACTGTAGAAAAGGCAATCCCTGGCGCAATTAAAATATTGCGACAGTAGAAAATTATTTTTTGAACAATTTACTATAGAAAAGGCAATCCCTGGCGTAATTAAAATTTGCGACAGTAAAAAATTATTTTTTGAAAAATTTACTGTAGAAAAGGCAATCCCTGGCGCAATTAAAATTTGCGACAGTAGAAAATTATTTTTTGAAAAATTTACTGTAGAAAAGGCAATCCCTGGCGTATTTAAAATTTGCGACAGTAAAAAATTAATTTGTGAAAAATTTACTACAGAAAAGGCAATCCCTGGCGCAATTAAGACTTGCGACAGTAAAAAATAATTTTTTGAAAAATTTACTATAGAAAAGGCAATCCCTGGCGTAATTAAAATTTGCGACAGTAAAACATTAATTTTTGAAAAATTTACTATAGAAGAGGCAATCCCTGGCGTATTTAAAATTTGCGACAGTAAAAAATTATTTTTTGAATAATTTACTATAGAAAAGCCAATCCCTGGCGCAATTAAAACTTGCGACAGTAAAAAATTATTTTTTGAAAAACTTACTGTAGAAAATGCAATCCCTGGCGCAGTTAAAATTTGCGACAGTAAAATATTATTTTTTGAAAAATTTACTATAGAAAAGGCAATCCTGGCAGATTTAAAATTTTCGACAGTAAAAAATTTACTATAGAAAAGGCAATCCCTGGCGGAATTAAAATTTGCGACAGTAAAAAATTATTTTTTGAATAATTTACTGTAGAAAAGGCAATCCCTGGCGGATTTAAAACTTGCGACAGTAAAAAATTATTTTTTGAAAAATTTACTATAGAAAAGGCAATCCCTGGCGCAATTAAAATTTTCGACAGTAAAAAATTATTTTTTTGAATAATTTGTTATAGAAAAGGCAATCCCTGGCGCAATTAAAACTTGCGACAGTAAAAAATTATTTTTTGAAAAATTTACTATAGAAAAGGCAATCCCTTCCGGACTTAAAATTTTCGACAGTAAAAAATTTACTATAGAAAAGGCAATCCCTGGCGGAATTAAAATTTGCGACAGTAAAAAATTATTTTTTGAATAATTTACTGTAGAAAAGGCAATCCCTGGCGGATTTAAAACTTGCGACATTAAAAAATTATTTTTTGAAAACTTTACTATAGAAAAGGCAATCCCTGGCGCAATTAAAATTTTCGACAGTAAAAAATTATTTTTTGAATAATTTACAATAGAAAAGGCAATCCCTGGCGCAATTAAAACTTGCGACAGTAAAAAATTATTTTTTGAAAAATTTACTATAGAAAAGGCAATCCCTGGCGTATTTAAAATTTGCGACAGTAAAAAAATATTTTTTGAAAAATTTACTGTAGAAAAGGCAATCCCTGGCGTATTTAAAATTTGCGACAGTAAAAAATTATTTTTTGAAAAATTTAGTGTAGAAAAGGCAATCCCTGGCGCAATTAAAATTTGTGACAGTAAAAAATTATTTTTTGAAAAATTTACTCTAGAAGAGGCAATCCCTGGCGTATTTAAAATTTGCGACAGTAAAAAATTAATTTGTGAAAAATTTACTGTAGAAAAGGCAATCCCTGGCGCAATTAAAATTTGCAACAGTAAAAAATTATTTTTTGAAAAATTTACTATAGAAAAGACAATCCCTGGCGCAATTAAAATTTGCGACAGTAGAAAATTATTTTTTGAAAAATTTACTATAGAAAAGGCAATCCCTGGCGTAATTAAAATTTTCGACAGTAAAAAATTATTTTTTGAAAAATTTACTGTAGAAAAGGCAATCCCTGGCGCAATTAAAATTTGCGACAGTAAAAAATTATTTTTTGAAAAATTTACTATAGAAAAGGTAATCCCTGGCGGATTTAAAATTTTCGACAGTAAAAAATTATGTTTTGAAAAATTTACTATAGAAAAGGCAATCCCTGGCGTATTTAAAATTTGCGACAGTAAAAAATAATTTTTTGAAAAATTTACTATAGAAAAGGCAATTCCTGGCGTAATTAAAATTTGCGACAGTAAAAAATTAATTTTTGAAAAATTTACTATAGAAGAGGCAATCCCTGGCGTATTTAAAATTTGCGACAGTAAAAAATTAATTTTTGAAAAATTTACTATAGAAAAGGCAATCCTTGGCGTATTTAAATTTTGCGACAGTAAAAAATAATTTTTTGAAAAATTTACTATAGAAAAGGCAATCCCTGGCGTAATTAAAACTTGCGACAGTAAAAAATAATTTTTTGAAAAATTTAGTGTAGAAAAGGCAATCCCTGGCGCAATTAAAATTTGCGACAGTAAAAAATTAGTTTTTGAAAAATTTACTATAGAAAAATCAATCCCTGGCGTAATTAAAATTTGCGACAGTAAAAAATTAATTTTTGAAAAATTTACTGTAGAAAAGGCAATCCCTGGCGTATTTAAAATTTGCGACAGTAAAAAATTAATTTGTGAAAAATTTACTATAGAAAAGGCAATCCCTGGCGCAATTAAAATTTGCGAAAGTAGAAAATTATTTTTTGAATAATTTACTGTAGAAAGGCAATCCCTGGCGCATTAAAATTTGCGACAGTAAAAAATTATTTTTTTAAAAATTTACTATACAAAAGGCAATCCCTGGCGTATTTAAAATTTGCGACAGTAAAAAATTATTCTTTGCAAAATTTACTGTAGAAAAGGCAATCCCTGGCGTAATTAAAATTTGCGACAGTAGAAAATAATTTTTTGAAAAATTTACTGTAGAAAAGGCAATCCCTGGCGCAATTAAAATTTGTGACAGTAGAAAATTATTTTTTGAAAAATTTACTATAGAAAAGGCAATCCCTGGCGTAACTAAAATTTGCGACAGTAAAAAATTAATTTTTGAAAAATTTACTATAGAAAAGGCAATCCCTGGCGTAATTACAATTTGCGACAGTAAAAAATTATTTTTTGAAAAATTTACTATAGAAAAGGCAATCCCTGGCGTAATTAAAATTTGCGACAGTAAAAAATTAATTTTTGAAAAATTTACTATAGAAGAGGCAATCCCTGGCGTATTTAAAATTTGCGAAGGTAAAAAATTAATTTTTGAATAATTTACTATAGAAAAGGCAATCCCGGGCGCAATTAAAACTTCCGACAGTAAAAAAATATTTTTTGAAAAATTTACTGTAGAAAATGCAATCCCTGGCGCAATTAAAATTTGCGACAGTAAAAAATTATTTTTTGAAAAATTTACTATGGAAAAGGCAATCGCTGGCGGATTTAAAATTTTCGACAGTAAAAAATTTACTATAGAAAAGGCAATCCCTGGCGGAATTAAAATTTGAGACAGTAAAAAATTATTTTTTGAATAATTTACTGTAGAAAAGGCAATCCCTGGCTGATTTAAAACTTGCGACAATAAAAAATTATTTTTTGAAAAATTTACTATAGAAAAGGCAATCCCTGGCTCAATTAAAACTTGCGACAGTAAAAAATAATTTTTTGAAAAATTTACTGTAGAAAAGGCAATCCCTGGCGCAATTAAAATTTGCGACAGTAAAAAATTAGTTTTTGAAAAATTTACTATAGAAAAATCAATCCCTGGCGTAATTAAAATTTGCGACAGTAAAAAATTAATTTTTGAAAAATTTACTGTAGAAAAGGCAATCCCTGGCGTATTTAAAATTTGCGACAGTAAAAAATTATTCTTTGCAAAATTTACTGTAGAAAAGGCAATCCCTGGCGTAATTAAAATTTGCGACAGTAGAAAATAATTTTTTGAAAAATTTACTGTAGTAAAGGCAATCCCTGGCGCAATTAAAATTTGTGACAGTAGAAAATTATTTTTTGAAAAATTTACTATAGAAAAGGCAATCCCTGGCGTAATTAAAATTTGCGACAGTAAAAAATTAATTTTTGAAAAATTTACTATAGAAGAGGCAATCCCTGGCGTATTTAAAATTTGCGACCGTAAAAAATTAATTTTTGAATAATTTACTATAGAAAAGGCAATCCCGGGCGCAATTAAAACTTCCGACAGTAAAAAAATATTTTTTGAAAAATTTACTGTAGAAAATGCAATCCCTGGCGCAATTAAAATTTGCGACAGTAAAAAATTATTTTTTGAAAAATTTACTATGGAAAAGGCAATCGCTGGCGGATTTAAAATTTTCGACAGTAAAAAATTTACTATAGAAAAGGCAATCCCTGGCGGAATTAAAATTTGCGACAGTAAAAAATTATTTTTTGAATAATTTACTGTAGAAAAGGCAATCCCTGGCTGATTTAAAACTTGCGACAATAAAAAATTATTTTTTGAAAAATTTACTATAGAAAAGGCAATCCCTGGCTCAATTAAAACTTGCGACAGTAAAAAATAATTTTTTGAAAAATTTACTGTAGAAAAGGCAATCCCTGGCGCAATTAAAATTTGCGACAGTAAAAAATTAGTTTTTGAAAAATTTACTATAGAAAAATCAATCCCTGGCGTAATTAAAATTTGCGACAGTAAAAAATTAATTTTTGAAAAATTTACTGTAGAAAAGGCAATCCCTGGCGTATTTAAAATTTGCGACAGTAAAAAATTAATTTGTGAAAAATTTACTATAGAAAAGGCAATCCCTGGCGCAATTAAAATTTGCGAAAGTAGAAAATTATTTTTTGAATAATTTACTGTAGAAAGGCAATCCCTGGCGCATTAAAATTTGCGACAGTAAAAAATTATTTTTTTAAAAATTTACTATACAAACGGCAATCCCTGGCGTATTTAAAATTTGCGACAGTAAAAAATTATTTTTTGCAAAATTTACTGTAGAAAAGGCAGTCCCTGGCGTAATTAAAATTTGCGACAGTAGAAAATAATTTTTCGAAAAATTTACTGTAGAAAAGGCAATCCCTGGCGCAATTAAAATTTGTGACAGTAGAAAATTATTTTTTGAAAAATTTACTATAGAAAAGGCAATCCCTGGCGTAACTAAAATTTGCGACAGTAAAAAATTAATTTTTGAAAAATTTACTATAGAAAAGGCAATCCCTGGCGTAATTACAATTTGCGACAGTAAAAAATTATTTTTTGAAAAATTTACTATAGAAAAGGCAATCCCTGGCGTAATTAAAATTTGCGACAGTAAAAAATTAATTTTTGAAAAATTTACTATAGAAGAGGCAATCCCTGGCGTATTTAAAATTTGCGACCGTAAAAAATTAATCTTTGAATAATTTACTATAGAAAAGGCAATCCCGGGCGCAATTAAAACTTCCGACAGTAAAAAAATATTTTTTGAAAAATTTACTATGGAAAAGCCAATCCCTGGCGGATTTAAAATTTTCGACAGTAAACAATTTACTATAGAAAAGCAATCCCTGGTGCAATTAAAATTTGCGACAGTAAAAAATTATTTTTTGAATAATTTACTGTAGAAAAGGCAATCCCTGGCGGATTTAAAACTTGCGACAATAAAAAATTATTTTTTGAAAAATTTACTATAGAAAAGGCAATCCCTGGCTCAATTAAAATTTTCGACAGCAAAAAATTATTTTTTGAATAATTTACTATAGAAAAGGCAATCCCTGGCGCAATTAAAACTTGCGACAGTAAAAAATTATTTTTTGAAAAATTTACTATAGAAAAGGCAATCCCTGGCGTATATAAAATTTGCGACAGTAAAAAATTATTTTTTGAAAAATTTACTATAGAAAAGGCAATCCCTGGCGTATTTAAAATTTGCGACAGTAAAAAATTATTTTTTGAAAAATTTAGTGTAGAAAAGGCAATCCCTGGCGCAATTAAAATTTGCGACAGTAAAAAATTATTTTTTGAAAAATTTACTCTAGAAGAGGCAATCCCTGGCGTATTTAAAATTTGCGACAATAAAAAATTATTTTGGAAAAATTTACTGTAGAAAAGGCAATCCCTGGCGCAATTAAAATTTGCGACAGTAGAAAATTATTTTTTGAAAAATTTACTGTAGAAAAGGCAATCCCTGGCGTATTTAAAATTTGCGACAGTAAAAAATTATTTTTTGAAAAATTTACTGTAGAAAAGGCAATCCCTGGCGCAATTAAAATTTGCGACAGTAGAAAATTATTTTTTGAAAAATTTACTATAGAAAAGGCAATCCCTGGCGTATTTAAAATTTGCGACAGTAAAAATTAATTTGTGAAAAATTTACTGTAGAAAAGGCAATCCCTGGCGCAATTAAAATTTGTGACAGTAAAAAATTATTTTTTGAAAAATTTACTATAGAAAAGGCAATCCCTGGCGTAATTAAAATTTGCGACAGTACAAAATTAATTTTTGAAAATTTACTATAGAAGAGGCAATCCCTGGCGTATTTAAAATTTGCGACAGTAAAAAATTAATTTTTGAATAATTTACTATAGAAAAGGCAATCCCTGGCGCAATTAAAACTTGCGACAGTAAAAAATTATTTTTTGAAAAATTTACTGTAGAAAATGCAATACCTGGCACAGTTAAAATTTGCGACAGTAAAAAATTATTTTTGAAAAATTTACTATAGAAAAGGCAATCCTGGCGGATTTAAAATTTTCGACAGTAAAAAATTTACTATAGAAAAGGCAATCCCTGGCGGAATTAAAATTTGCGACAGTAAAAAATTATTTTTTGAATAATTTGCTGTAGAAAAGACAATCCCTGGCGGATTTAAAACTTGCGACAGTAAAAAAATATTTTTTGAAAAATTTACTATAGAAAAGGCAATCCCTGGCGCAATTAAAATTTTCGACAGTAAAAAATTATTTTTTGAATAATTTACTATAGAAAACGCAATCCCTGGCGCAATTAAAACATGCGACAGTAAAAAATTATTTTTTGAAAAATTTACTACAGAAAAGGAAATCCCTGGCGTATTTAAAATTTGCGACAGTAAAAAATTATTTTTTGAAAAAATTAATGTAGAAAAGGCAATTCCTGGCGCAATTAAAATTTGCGACAGTAAAAAATTATTTTTTGCTAAATATACTATAGAAAAGGCAATCCCTGGCGTAACTAAAATTTACGACAGTAAAAAATTAATTTTTGAAAAATTTACTATAGAAAAGGCAATCCCTGGCGTAGTTAAAATTTGCGACAGTAAAAAATTATTTTTTGAAAAATTTACTGTAGAAAAGGCAATCCCTGGCGCAATTAAAATTTGCGACAGTAGAAAAATATTTTTTGAACAATTTACTATAGGAAAGGCAATCCCTGGCGTAATTAAAATTTGCGACAGTAAAAAATTATTTTTTGAAAAATTTACTGTAGAAAAGGCAATCCCTGGCGCAATTAAAATTTGCGACAGTAGAAAATTATTTTTTGAAAAATTTAATATAGAAAAGGCAATCTCTGGCGCAATTAAAATTTGCGACAGTAGAAAATTATTTTTTGAAAAATTTACTGTAGAAAAGGCAATCCCTGGCGTATTTAAAATTTGCGACAGTAAAAAATTAATTTGTGAAAAATTTACTGTAGAAAAGGCAATCCCTGGCGCAATTAAAATTTGTGACAGTAAAAAATTATTTTTTGAAAAATTTACTATAGAAAAGGCAATCACTGGCGTAATTAAAATTTGCGACAGTAAAAAATTAATTTTTGAAAAATTTACTATAGAAGAGGCAATCCCTGGCGTATTTAAAATTTGCGACAGTAAAAAATTAATTTTTGAATAATTTACTATAGAAAAGGCAATCCCTGGCGCAATTAAAACTTGGGAGAGTAAAAAAATTAGTTTTTGAAAAATTTACTGTAGAAAATGCAATCCCTGGAGCAGTTAAAATTTGCGACAGTAAAAAATTATTTTTTGAAAAATTTACTATAGAAAGGCAATCCCTAGCGGATTTAAAATTTTCGACAGTAAAAAATTTACTATAGAAAAGGCAATCCCTGGCGGAATTAAAATTTGCGACAGTAAAAAATTATTTGTTGAATAATTTACTGTAGAAAAGGCAATCCCTGGCGGATTTAAAAATTGCGACAGTATAAAATTATTTTTTGAAAAATTTACTATAGAAAAGGCAATCCCTGGCGCAATTAAAATTTGTGACAGTAAAAAATTATTTTTTGAAAAATTTACTCTAGAAGAGGCAATCCCTGGCGTATTTAAAATTTGCGACAGTAAAAAATTAATTTGTGAAAAATTTACTGTAGAAAAGGCAATCCCTGGCGCAATTAAAATTTGCGACAGTAAAAAATTATTTTTTGAAAAATTTACTATAGAAAAGGCAATCCCTGGCGCAATTAAAATTTGCGACAGTAGAAAATTAATTTGTGAAAAATTTACTGTAGAAAAGGCAATCCCTGGCGTATTTAAAATTTGCGACAGTAAAAAATTATTTTTTGAAAAATTTACTATAGAAAAGGCAATCCCTGGCGTATTTAAAATTTGCGACAGTAAAAAATTATTTTTTGAAAAATTTACTGTAGAAAAGGCAATCCCTGGCGCAATTAAAATTTGGGACAGCAAAACATTAATTTTTGAAAAATTTACTATAGAAGAGGCAATCCCTGGCGTATTTAAAATTTTCGACAGTGAAAAATTAATTTTTGAATAATTTACTATAGAAAAGGCAATCCCTGGCGTAATTAAAACTTGCGACAGTAAAAAATTATTTTTTGAAAAATTTACTATAGAAAAGGCAATCCCTGTCGTATATAAAATTTGCGACAGTAAAAAATTATTTTTTGAAAAATTTACTATAGAAAAGGCAATCCCTGGCGTATTTAAAATTTGCGACAGTAAAAAATTATTTTTGAAAAATTTAGTGTAGAAAAGGCAATCCCTGGCGCAATTAAAATTTGTGACAGTAAAAAATTATTTTTTGAAAATTTACTCTAGAAGAGGCAATCCCTGGCGTATTTAAAATTTGCGACAGTAAAAAATTAATTTGTGAAAAATTTACTGTAGAAAAGGCAATACCTGGCGCAATTAAAATTTGCAACAGTAAAAACTTATTTTTTGAAAAATTTACTATAGAAAAGACAATCCATGGCGCAAAATTTGCGACAGTAGAAAATTATTTTTTGAAAAATTTACTATGGAAAAGGCAATCCCTGGCGTAATTAAAATTTTCGACAGTAAAAAATTATTTTTTGAAAAATTTACTGTAGAAAAGGCAATCCCTGGCGCAATTAAAATTTGCGACAGTAAAAAATTATTTTTTGAAAAATTTACTATAGAAAAGGTAATCCCTGGCGGATTTAAAATTTTCGACAGTAAAAAATTATGTTTTGAAAAATTTACTATAGAAAAGGCAATCCCTGGCGTATTTAAAATTTGCGACAGTAAAAAATAATTTTTTGAAAAATTTACTATAGAAAAGGCAATTCCTGGCGTAATTAAAATTTGCGACAGTAAAAAATTAATTTTTGAAAAATTTACTATAGAAGAGGCAATCCCTGGCGTATTTAAAATTTGGGACAGTAAAAAATTAATTTTTGAAAAATTTACTATAGAAAAGGCAATCCCTGGCGTATTTAAATTTTGCGACAGTAAAAAATAATTTTTTGAAAAATTTACTATAGAAAAGGCAATCCCTGGCGTAATTAAAACTTGCGACAGTAAAAAATAATTTTTTGAAAATTTACTGTAGAAAAGGCAATCCCTGGCGCAATTAAAACTTGCGACAGTAAAAAATTAGTTTTTGAAAAATTTACTATAGAAAAATCAATCCCTGGCGTAATTAAAATTTGCGACAGTAAAAAATTAATTTTTGAAAAATTTACTGTAGAAAAGGCAATCCCTGGCGTATTTAAAATTTGCGACAGTAAAAAATTAATTTGTGAAAAATTTACTATAGAAAAGGCAATCCCTGGCGCAATTAAAATTTGCGAAAGTAGAAATTATTTTTTGAATAATTTACTGTAGAAAGGCAATCCCTGGCGCATTAAAATTTGCGACAGTAAAAAATTATTTTTTAAAAATTTACTATACAAACGGCAATCCCTGGCGTATTTAAAATTTGCGACAGTAAAAAATTATTTTTTGCAAAATTTACTGTAGAAAAGGCAATCCCTGGCGTAATTAAAATTTGCGACAGTAGAAAATAATTTTTCGAAAAATTTACTGTAGAAAAGGTAATCCCTGGCGCAATTAAAATTTGTGACAGTAGAAAATTATTTTTTGAAAAATTTACTATAGAAAAGGCAATCCCTGGCGTAACTAAAATTTGCGACAGTAAAAAATTAATTTTTGAAAAATTTACTATAGAAAAGGCAATCCCTGGCGTAATTACAATTTGCGACAGTAAAAAATATTTTTTGAAAAATTTACTATAGAAAAGGCAATCCCTGGCGTAATTAAAATTTGCGACAGTAAAAAATTAATTTTTGAAAAATTTACTATAGAAGAGGCAATCCCTGGCGTATTTAAAATTTGCGACCGTAAAAAATTAATCTTTGAATAATTTACTATAGAAAAGGCAATCCCCGGCGCAATTAAAACTTCCGACAGTAAAAAAATATTTTTTGAAAAATTTACTATGGAAAAGCCAATCCCTGGCGGATTTAAAATTTTCGACAGTAAACAATTTACTATAGAAAAGCAATCCTGGTGCAATTAAAATTTGCGACAGTAAAAAATTATTTTTTGAATAATTTACTGTAGAAAAGGAAATCCCTGGCGGATTTAAAACTTGCGACAATAAAAAATTATTTTTTGAAAAATTTACTATAGAAAAGGCAATCCCTGGCGTATATAAAATTTGCGACAGTAAAAAATTATTTTTTGAAAAATTTACTATAGAAAAGGCAATCCCTGGCGTATTTAAAATTTGCGACAGTAAAAAATTATTTTTTGAAAAATTTAGTGTAGAAAAGGCAATCCCTGGCTCAATTAAAATTTGCGACAGTAAAAAATTATTTTTTGAAAAATTTACTCTAGAAGAGGCAATCCCTGGCGTATTTAAAATTTGCGACAATAAAAAATTATTTGGAAAAATTTACTGTAGAAAAGGCAATCCCTGGCGCAATTAAAATTTGCGACAGTAGAAAATTATTTTTTGAAAAATTTACTGTAGAAAAGGCAATCCCTGGCGTATTTAAAATTTGCGACAGTAAAAAATTATTTTTTGAAAAATTTACTGTAGAAAAGGCAATCCCTGGCGCAATTAAAATTTGCGACAGTAGAAAATTATTTTTTGAAAAATTTACTATAGAAAAGGCAATCCCTGGCGTATTTAAAATTTGCGACAGTAAAAATTAATTTGTGAAAAATTTACTGTAGAAAAGGCAATCCCTGGCGCAATTAAAATTTGTGACAGTAAAAAATTATTTTTTGAAAAATTTACTATAGAAAAGGCAATCCCTGGCGTAATTAAAATTTGCGACAGTACAAAATTAATTTTTGAAAAATTTACTATAGAAGAGGCAATCCCTGGCGTATTTAAAATTTGCGACAGTAAAAAATTAATTTTTGAATAATTTACTATAGAAAAGGCAATCCCTGGCGCAATTAAAACTTGCGACAGTAAAAAATTATTTTTTGAAAAATTTACTGTAGAAAATGCAATACCTGGCGGATTTAAAATTTTCGACAGTAAAAAATTTACTATAGAAAAGGCAATCCCTGGCGGAATTAAAATTTGCGACAGTAAAAAATTATTTTTTGAATAATTTGCTGTAGAAAAGACAATCCCTGGCGGATTTAAAACTTGCGACAGTAAAAAAATATTTTTTGAAAAATTTACTATAGAAAAGGCAATCCCTGGCGCAATTAAAATTTTCGACAGTAAAAAATTATTTTTTGAATAATTTACTATAGAAAAGGCAATCCCTGGCGCAATTAAAACATGCGACAGTAAAAAATTATTTTTTGAAAAATTTACTACAGAAAAGGAAATCCCTGGCGTATTTAAAATTTGCGACAGTAAAAAATTATTTTTTGAAAAAATTAATGTAGAAAAGGCAATTCCTGGCGCAGTTAAAATTTGCGACAGTAAAAAATTATTTTTTGCAAAATATACTATAGA
>CAWVNZ010003033.1:0-45611 GCA_963930735.1 Dioctria linearis
ATGACCTACTTCGAGAAAATTCAATAATGCTGACCACTGGGTTAAAGCCGGTCATCGAACGTCATGAACGTGAAGAAAGTGTTGAAGATTGCTGATCGCCGGTAGTCGACCTGATTAAAGCTTGTATCTGTTATTTTATTGTGCTGCAGCAGTGCTTTTACTAATTGGTGGTGATAAGTGAATGCCTGGTCAAGTTGTCGTAGACACTACATAATTGGGGTATTATGATCCATTATTTTACAGTTGCTTCTGAGAATATGTCAGACGCATTCACAACAAAGAGATAGAGACAATGTATCGGTTAATTTGTATAGTTTGCTAGCCGTTTTATCCCAATAGAGAAAGTGTTTCATCCTTGTAGCAGAGTTCAAAGAACCATGTTATATTTAGGCAGATATTTACACATTTTAATAACCTGTTATTTATTAATCTTATTTTTTTTTGTCGTACATTAAAATAAATAAATTGCAGTAGAGAGTAAAAAATATTTTTTTATTTCTCATAAGAAAAGTTTCATTGCAAAGACTTCAAGCATTTAAAGTCAAACGAGATAATATAATTTTAAATGATTATATTAGGGGGGGAAAATAGGTGTAGGATGGCGTTTTCATAGTGATTTTCATGAACAGATGAAGAGTTTATGTTATTCATTTATGTCGTGAAGTTATTTTACACGTATATTTGAGAAATTTTCAAAAAAAAATTCTCGAAAAGTAACGGAGATACCAGCTGCCGCGTATTGAAGTTCTTTATCCGACTAAGCAGTTTGCGTACATTTTGAAGCCGCGATTTTATCTGAAATGAACTCCACAAAAATTTACTTTTTTTATGTGTCTCTTCTACATGAACCTCAATTTTCTAAAAAATAAATGAAACCTAGTATTTTTTTTGCTGTTTTTCAAAAATGTGGTTAAACTAACTCTTTAACTGTAAACTGTCCCTCTTTAATTTGCCCTACTACCCTCTATGCCTTAACTGTAGCCGTTAAACAGTTAGTAGCTCTTAACCTAAACAGATCATGCCGAAATTAGACGATTTTTTTTAAAGACACGATTTTCAGTCACTAAGGGACAAATTATCTTTGAAAATACGTTTGAGAATAGCTTTGGGAATAGGTTAAGAGCTATTAACAGTTTACCGGCTGCAGATAGCACATAGGGTGTACTAGGTTTAATTAAAGAGGAGAGTTGGAGCTTACAGTTTTTATAAAAAAAAGTTATGCTAACGACGTTTTTGCAAAAAAAAAAAAAAGTAGATGTCAAAGGAAACAAAAAAGGTAAGAAAATCCGCAATTTTTACTTAAGACCCCTATAACTCTTGAGAGGAGCGGGGTACGGGACCAGCTGAGCAGTCCTTGGAAAGGCCATGAAGTTCTGCATACAATTAGATGTTAACTGTGAAGTCATGGCCTGTACTTTTCAAGATAGAGGGTGTTTTGTAATCACCCTATAACTACCAAACGGTTGATGTGGACGCCCCCCCTACCATAAAATTTTGTGTTCGTCTAGCTAAGCACTATCGTCACCTGCTCTATGGAACACCTAGACAGATACACCCTGTGTTGTCTTATACAATATATTGATGTATCATAAGCTTGACCCTGAAAACAAAATTTCAATCATTTTATTCAAACTTAAATTGCTTTCAAAACTCATTATCCTTCATTATAATAAAATGCAATTAAGCATAAATTCCATTTTATTATCAGGCACACATTCCATTCTGAGGATATGTATACTTACCAACATATAGTATCTTCTTCTTTTTCGTATGTACATATACCGTACATAAATATATAATATTAATTCTTCCAATCTAATTGTACGTACATATGTACATACAAATTTTCTTGTCATCACAACTGCATATGGCATTTAAATTTTTCTTGATGTATTTGCATTGCATCAAGTTATGCATTTTCTTACGTACGATTTTACGATTTTTTAACGTCGAAAACAAGTAAACAAAAAAGATAGCTTTCATGGGTACTTCAAGGCAGCAAGCCTGGGGATTTGGTTTTTAAATCCATCGCGAATAGAATCAAAAAGAGTGGAAATAATCAGTTGCAATAGAGAGAATTATTTTTTAATAATAAAAATCATAAATAAAAGACTATTGCTAAAGATGACGAATAAGAAGTTTTTGTATTTTAAAAAGTTAAATTTTTTTTTGCTGGTTTCAAAATTATGGAGGACCTAATTCCTTTCGGCGTCCGCTTCTCTACGATAAGCAGAGCTTTCCACAGATCAATATATGGTTTATCGGATCGAAGGCCTTTGAATGGTCTAACAATGTGATAACAGTGAGTAAATCAGAGTCGATATTCTCTCTTATATCATCGGTAATCCTCAGAACAGCCATCGTACAACTATGCTTCGAACGAAAACCAGACTGCCATTCACACAGATGAGAATTGCTCTCCAGTAACCCCAACAATTGTTCCCACATAACATATTCCATCACTTTAGATAAACAGGAAAGAATGGTAATTTGCCGGTAAACTTCAGGAGAGAAACCATTGGTACTCAATCCTCACTTAGGTATGTTGACATATACTTAGGATCACACGATGAAGTTCGTTCTGTCAGATATTTACATGAAGCTTTAATGCAGCAAACAGAACAATATTCCCTCGATGTACTTCCAGCTTCACGCTTAATCTACCTGAAATACAGAAAAAGGAAGACACAAAGTATCAATCAAAGACACGAAATAAAAAGCAGGATACTTATCTAAACAAATTATGCCGATGCGCAGGAGCTACATCAGTTCTTATTTAAATTGTCCAGAATTATTTGCTGCGTAAAAAACTACTGCTCATCCTCTACCATTCATCTAGGAAATAAAAACTATTAGTAAAATAACATAAACTAGACAAAATAAACTGCAGCACACTTAACCTCTGTATATTTATCATTTCGTAATATCATCAAATGATATTACGTCAAGTGATCTGTTTTCATCTCAGTCAGTGAAAATTCAAACCATCAGTAGGGCAACACCAAGAGGTAAAACAAGCATAACTGGTTACAGCGGCTATTATAAAGCCGATGAAATTGAGTAGATGGCACCAATCATTTCGCATAGTTGATCTGTATCACAACTAATCTGAGTTTAAAGAATCTTGTTCCCTACTTTGTTACAGAAGATAATTCTGGTCAGAGATAATCTGAGTCTCCCATATGAGTGTCCTATTCTTTATATGGAAGCAAATTGCTACCTCCCTACGTACACGCAGAATAATTCTAAATTAGCTCTTTATAGAAGCAAATTGCCACCCTATTCCATACACACAGAACAGTTCTGAGTTACTTCTTTATAGAAGCAAATTGCTACCCTCCTACGTACACGTAGAGTAATTCTGAACTAGTTCCTTATAGGAGCATTTTTCTACCCTTCTGCTTACACATGCAGTAGCAGTATCACTTATACCATTGAAGTTTATTCTGTTGATAGCTAATTAATTATGTTCTTCTCTTTATTTTTTTAGAACGAATATACTAAAGGCGGCAGACTAAAGAATAAGAGTAAACGGAGTAAATCTTATAGTGAGTTTTTTATTGAAGTATTGTTAGTAGTCTTAAGTTTTTGTTAGAATAGAATTTTTGTGATATAAGGTTAAGTAAATTTAATTATACATTTGAATTCAAATAAATTTTATACATTTATATTTGAATTATTAAAAATATTGAGTTGTCCTTGAGAGCCCTCACGTTCGATACTAGATCTCACAATTGGTCTTTTAGGGAATAGATATAACGCATGCGACTTTCCAGGCTCCAGGGAAATAAGAAGTGGTTCAGCAAGAGTTAGTTATATGAGTAATAATATAAAAAATGCACATTACATAGGTATTCCTATTATCGCATTTTATGTAAGTACTTCCATATAAAAAGAATTTACATGAAAAAAACGGGAAAAATTTATTTCCCATCAAAACCCATATTACGGTTAAACATTAAAAATTTAAATGCTCCCATGAAATGTTAAAGTATTTAAAAGAAAAATCAGCTCCGGCACAACAACCTTCATCTCTCTGTACAAAAATTCAAAAATCCCGCATTTTAACGATATTCGGATGAAAGAGATAGTTATGAAATTTGTTACAGAAGAAAAGAAAATATGCTATTTAATAGCACTCAATAAGAGCTTTATTTTTATATCACACGTGGTCCAAATTGGAGAACCCCAAGGGTAGAAGTTGTTACCATCTTCGTTACGAACGTCCGTCGCCGTCGCTCTTAAGCTCAAAGTTATAAAGGTATTTACTCAATGGTTAATGAATAGATAAAAGTTATTTAAAAAGGACGAAAACACTGCGCATTTTGATATTGTTGTCATAGCAATGTGTTGTATATTAAATTTTAAGACATTGATAGGATTGTTTTTCAATAGATTAGTGCTATTTAAAATAAATAAAATTACTTGTTTTATATTAGTTCAAATATTAATAGTTACAATATCATATATTCAAATTTAATAATTTTAATAAAAGTTGACATCAAACTTATTATCTGAAAATATTAAATTGTCGTAAACTGTATTAAAAAGTGATATACTTAGTATAATACAGGGTGTTTCCTACTAGGAGGTCAATAGAGCGGGAGGTGATAGACAAACCAAAAATTATATGGCAGGGGGAGGGGGCCATATCAACCGTTTAGGAATTACAGGGTGATTAAGAAAAAAAAGCTATTTTCTCACAAAATACCCTGTATCTTTAAAACTACAGGGTGTACAGTCACAGCTATGAGCTCATTGTATGCAGAACTTCATGGCCTTTCTAACGACTGCACAATCAGCCCACGACACCTCTCCAAACAATTATAGTTGTCTAAACTCAAAATTTCGGATTTTCTTACCTTTTTTGTATAATTTTACTTCTATTATTTTTGCAAAAAGGTCGTTAACATAGCTTCTTTTTATAAGAACTATAAACTGTAGGTTCTCCTCTTTAAGTTGACCTATTACAACCAATGTGCTATCTGGAGCCCTTTACGAGTTATTAGCTCTAAACTTATTCTCAAACCTATTTTGAAACCTATTCCCTTTGCACGTCATTTTAAAAAATATCGTCAAATTTCGGTGTGGTCGAAATAGGTTATGAGTTAATAACTGTTTAACGGCTACAGTTAACACATAGGGTGTAATGAGTCAAATTAAAGAGGAGAGTCTACAGTTTACAGTTTTTGTAAAAAAAAGTTATGTTAATGACCTTTTGGCAAAAATAATAGAGGTAAAATAAAAAAAAAAAAGGTAAGAAAATCCGAAATTTTTAGTATAGACAACCATAATTCTTGATGAAATGGGGTGTCTGGTTGATTGAGCAGTCGTTTGAAAGGCAATGAAGTTCTGCATACAATGAGCTCTGAACTGTGACCGTAAACCCTGTAGTTGTTAAGATGTTGGGTGTTTTGTGAAAAACTACCTTTTTTGCTTAATCACCCTGTAACTCCTAAACGGTTGATATGCCCCCGCCCCCCATGTCATACAATTTTTTGTTCATCTATCTGAGTACTATCACCACCCGCTCTACTGACGTCCTAGTGGGAAACACCCTGTATATCTTTTTTTAATAGAGAACTTAATCAAATTTCGTATTAATACGTTCAGAATATGACAATTTAATATATGTTGGGTGTTGCCACATATGCAACACTAAAAATTATAAATTTTACTCCTCAACCGTGCAGCGATGATTTGTCTGTCTCTCCTCAATTCAGCCCCGAAAGAATTCCTCTAATACTTGAAAATATTTTCAGAACGGTCGAAGGGAAACTTCTCCTGTTTTGAATTTCCTCTTTCTACTTGTTAATCCAGTTTTTCCAAATTACCAGCTTACCCAAGCTTCGACATCACTCGTGCTATTGGCATAGAGGCTGGTCTAAGTTGTTAGTAATCACTAAAATTTCAATTTATTGTTCCGTGCCCATGCAAATTGATTGAATTCTAATAGAAATTGTAGAGCAAAAGCCAGAAAACCTCATTCCAGCATATATGCTGTGTATACACAACACAAATACAACCCGCAACAACTCTACTCCAACTCCACTTTCCCACAGTTCAATACAATCCCATGAGTATGTTCAGCAGGGCTTATGTCTCATCCTGGAAAATGATTCTGCCGTCAGATAGCGTTCACCGTGTTGAGGTGGGAAATAGCGCCCGACCACTCAGTAACCCGGTACAAGGCACCTTTTGCGCAACCAGTCGGAAAACGTACTGCCACCGGCCATCGGGTGAGTTGAGCAAACACCGAAAAATAAAACATTTAACTTTATTGGTCTATAAATTCGCTCCTTTTTTTCATCTATTTTAAATATTTCGGTCATTCGAGGGTCAGGACTTTGGAGACGACAAACGGAGCCTCACATGTCCAAGTGGTGGGAATTAATTTTTAGCGTACAAGTAATTCGCAGCACATAGGTATATGTATAAAAATGTATGCATGTATATATAGTATCTGTAGCTGGATGAAGGATATCCGGTTCGGCTAAAATGCTCTATACTTTCATATACTTCCATACATATATTGGATTGAGTGCAGTTGGCTATGCTATGATTATCCGGAAAGAAGATAATTAAGTTGCATTGCCCCGTTTCTAGTTGGAAGCAGGCAAACTTCATTTTTTTTCCCTAGATCCAGTAAATAAGCTTTGCGTTAATCTGATAAGAGTTGAGGGTTTAAGTTGTGCTGAAATAGCAACGAGGGAAAACTGAAGAGCTTTCTCTATCAACATTGCATTTAATATTATTTAGCGAAAGGAGCGAGCGAGTGAGCTCTTGTAGAGTCCATTACCAAATTAATTTCAGAGTGATTTATGTATTCGTGGCAGGAAAACATATCTTTAAGTATTCTACAAAATTTTTATGGGTTACTCAACGCAATTTAACGAATGATATCCCCGGGGAGATTTTAATAATAAATTATGCATTTTGCTTTTACATACATCCACACATATCTAGATACGTATTATATTTAACTAAACTATATTTAGTTTTTATTAATATAATAAATGGATAAATAAGAAAAATCTGTGAAATGTGTGTAGTTGTTGTCATTTTAATAATGAAAGAATCTTACAAAGTACTTCGAAGTACTTATTCTATTGTGAATTAATGGTATCTCCAGTAATCTTAGTATGGTAAATTTGCTAAAATGATAGTTTCGAATGAAAATTATGACACCCTGCGTTCTACTGCATAAAACCCGTGCACACATTTTTTTTAGCAGCTTTTTTGTTCACTTTGTAATTTAAGTTCAATTTCAACATGAATAGAAAAAAACAAACAAAAGAAAATCATTTCATGAAATTTGTTTCAAGTAAATACAAATGTTCCGTCTGTAACGAAGTGACATGGGTTTAATCTAGACATAAGCAAATTCAAATTGCCTAGTGGCAGCCATGCCTTACAAGGCAAGTCAGGTTATCGTAACAGAGAAGATTAACAAGTCGTGGCCTGTGCTGTTGGCGTAATAACGGGAGCAAGCATTTTGTACACTTTCTGAAATCACTTATTTAATCACCGGACACGTAGTCAATCACCAGAAACCAGTAAGATCACCAAACGCTCGAAATAAATTACTCCGACACCGAAAAGATAACTCCGAGTAAGAAGAGTTAACCACAAGCAGCACAAAACTAGTAGACGGACTATAAAAGTCAGTCAGTCACCGATAAATTTGTCCCCAAATCATAAATAGCTTTCCGGATCTTCTCATATCTCATACCAGAAGACTTTAAATACCTGTCACCACTTCTCCTAATAAAGCCCGTGAATAAGTTTTTACGACCATGAAGGTGATTACTATCGCGGGTAGACACATTTCAAGCACCTTTACTCAGAGAATCCTCATTACTCATCGATTCCTAAACTCTTCCAACAACCCACATCCTACCCTTCCTTCCGTCTTCCAACTAGCAACTAACTCCAAAGAGAGAATTACATACAGTACGGCTGATTTAGCGCATCGGCCGTAAAGGAAATAACCAGCCAATTGCGAGTCGGACTCGCGCACCATCGTACACAATTTAACACTATGTACCGTTTATTTATATTTTCAAATGAGAGTAAGGGTCATGTGAAAAAATAATGCTGTCATTTGAAAGAAATAATAATAATGCTGTCATTTGACAAAAATAATTTTTTTTTTATTTAAATAAGCTCTTTATTTAGTGGCTCTCTGGCTCTTTTCATGATTTCCTAAAAATAGGTGGCAAAAGGCTCAACAAAGTGTAACAAAAAAGAAAGACGCTAGCTAAACTAAATGTTAAAAAAGTCAATAGGGACAAATAAAAACATTTAAAACAATTCAATAAAAACCAATATGTAACAAAAATGACACAAAAAATGTAAAAACCAATGACACAAAATTCTCAAAAGAGACTAAAAAACGGATACAAGAATTTTGAAAAAGATATAAAGGATATACAAGAATTTAGAACCAGTCGCAATTTTGACAATTAGGTAAGTGGCAGTTCCAAGAAGCTCCAAATTTCCAAAATAATTTAATAAAAGCTAATTTCCTAAACGATCGAGATTTCAACATATAAATTTTGCAATTTTGCCCCGAGACCGAAACCGAATAAAAAATTAAAAACCGAACGAACGAAAAAATTTACCCGATACCGTTATAGAGTCCCGCGAGGGCACCCTGTAGTATCATAGACCCCTACAGACTGCCCTCATCATCCCTCCAGCTTAGCATCTCTAACAGAGTGCTTGTCCTTCCCACAGCACGTGCAACGATTCCTAAGCGGGGAGAAGCCCCGTGGACTAGTGTTGCAAATGCTGTGGCCTGCTATCACCAGCGAAAGACAAGAGCTCCGTCCTGCACCGACGATAGTGGTTGCCATGTGCAGTTGAATGTGTCTGCGTTCGTTGCCAGATATTCAAGACGTAAACATCTCTTCAACCTGTCAACGAAGTGGCGCTTAAGTGCGTGTGCGTGGTGTTGTGGGTCAGTGTTCTGATTCCCATCTTCGACTCTCATGTAGAACAGGTGAATTGTAGATTTGGCCAGTGTCAACACAAAGCTAATCAAACAATTCACTCGACTACAGACCTTGGTCCCCATAGAAACGATGTCCTAGTAATGCCGAAATTCGGGTGGATCAACTGACACATACCGCGCACGACATCCATTAGACCCTGCAAAGCCGGAAAGTTTCCAGAGATATCAATAATATCTCCGAGAACCGTCAGTGTATGCGTGTCAGCTTCAAAACCCCGAGCATTACCGAACACTGAATCTATTAATTCAGGATTAAACCTGATTAGAATCGACGCGAATTGCGTGTACCTTAGAGCATTCCACTGAAGGTGAAATGCTGGCCTGATTCTGCCCCAGGTCTGAATCGTTGAGATTAGATCCTGTGGAAAGTCACGAGGATAAGGTGGTCGAACAGAGAGTAGGTAGTAATACTCCCCTATGCCGATCCCTCCCAGTACATTCACCCACAGTTGAGAAATCAAGCTGTCTCTCTGGCAAAACACTCTTTGGAATGCCCGCACTTGGAGACACCTTGATTTCACAACCAAGTTAGTGAGACCTAATCCACCTATCTTGACTGGCAGACAGAGCGTGCTTTCAGCAACCCATCGTCTTCCGCACCAAAAGGCGTCTATCGCTTTTGCTTGAAGAAGACCTACGAAGCCTTCATCAAACGTCTCAGACTTTAGCAGAATGAACGATGGACGAGGTAATCAAATAGTTTATCACGACTGACCTACCCATTAAGGATAATGGAAACAGTCGACTACGCCATGAGTTTACAGCTCTAGAGAGTTTCTCAAGAGCGATGCGGCTATTATTTGATTTACTCTCGCGTCCGATATACACACCTAAATACTTCAGGCAAGTATTAGTCCATTGGATGTTCAGTGGAGTATCTGTACGATCTCTCCACCTTCCACACCACAAGCCTTGACTCTTACTAAGGTTGATTTTAGCGCCCGCTATACGTTCGAACTGTTCGAAAACAGCACGAGCGACCGGAAAAGCTTCATCTCCTGTCACGAAAATAGACAGATCATCCGCATACGCCAACATAAGAGGCCTCACATTGGTATACGGCAGATGAACCGCATACCGTCCGAGCATTCGACGAAGATTCACCAGTAGCGGCTCCAACGAAAGATCATAAAGCATACCTGACAATGGACAGCCCTGTCTGATACCTCGATGAAACGAGATAGGAGCCAGAACTTGTCCTTGATGCTTAATCAAAATCGCTGAATCTCTATACAGTTTCCCGACGATATCGAGCCACCTGGGCGGAAACCCAAATGCCTCGAGAGCAGTCAAGAGATACTCGTGCGAGACACTATCAAAAGCCTTTTGCTGGTCAAGTGAAATCATGGCCATTTGTGTACCTGTCTGCTCATGGTAGGCAAACAAATGCTTGGCTACTGCGATGTTGTCGTAGATACTACGACCAGGTACACAATAGGACTGTTCCGGGTGTATTACCGAAGCAATCACTGAGCGGAGTATCGCCCCTAATGCTTTGCAGACGATTTTGTAGTCTACATTGCATAGGGTTACTGGCCTCCAGTTCCCATCCTCTGCAAATCTCCCTTCTTTGGAATCAAGCGCATAACAGATCTCCTCCAACTAGAAGGAAAGTCTGAATGTGTCTCAACCGCCGAATTGAAGACTTCCAAAAGGTCAGGAATTAATAAATCCCTGAAACGTATGAAGAATTCTGGAGTCAAGCCGTCATAACCAGGTGAAGTGTGTCGCCTTAGATCCTTTGTCGCAGCAATCATATCCTCCAATGTGATTACTGTATCCAGGAGCTCCTTACTGTCTTCAGAGAAAGTGGGAATATTCTCAAGAAATTCATGAGTGGTCGAGGATGTTGTCGACGTCGATTCAGAGTAGAGACTACTGTAGTAGTCTCGAATATATTCTGATAGCTGTTGTCCGTTGAGGACTTGTCCAGATTCATCAATTATCGATTCGACCTCACAAGAAGCAGTACGACGTCTAGTCGCCTGAAAGAAGTACTCAGTTGGAGAATCGCCTTCTCTCAGCCAGCGCGATTGGCCGCGCAGCACAAACTCCAAGCTGTGCTTGTAAGTCTGTGTCGCCAAGCGTTCCTTTATTCCATTGAAATAAAGAATCAACCCCGGCTGAGTTGGGAGAAGAGCTGCCACCCGAGAAACCTCGGCCGACAAGCTAGAAGCTTGATAGCCACTTCGATTGAAACTCGTCTCGATAAAAGACCGAATCTGGAGCTTTCCAACATCCCACCACTGACTAAGAAAAGGAAAGTCAACTTTCCTCTCTTGCCAATCGTGCCAGAATTCAGTGAACTCATTGATGAACTGCTCGGAATTCAACAAATAGTTGTTGAATATCCAGTATGCAGTTCTTCTTTCAACTAGAGTGCTGGTCGCCACTACAAGAAGATGATCGCTAACGGAACACACTTCATGAGTGACACCAACGAAATGTTCTAGTATTCCAGGTGAGACGTAAAGTCTATCAATTCTGGAGCCTGCGAGACTTCCATGGATATTTCGCGAGACCCTCGTGTATGATCTAGTCGCAGGATGCATCCAACGATAGATATCCACGAGTCTGAAAACACCGACAAAATTCCTCAATCGAGTAGCATTGACAGAGTTGAACTCAACTCCAGAGTGCCGATCCATTGAGGGATTCAGAGTGCAGTTGAAATCACCTCCGAGGACAGTTTCGCCGCTAAAATTCACCAGACAGAACAGAACACTATCAAGAACTTGTCTTGTAATGTCCTGGTCATGAGGAAGGTACACGTTTACTACCTTGATATGTTTGTCTTGAACGACAAAATCCAAGGAAGAAGCGAAGCCTGGGAAGATATCTGTATAGACAGGAGACGATAGTGTTAATTTGTTGGATACAATGATTGCCACCCCTGAGCCTCGGCGAGGCGCAGGTGTGGCAAACATTGCATAGCCAGTGTGTAAATAAGCATAGCGCTCAAGTTGTGTATATGTGTCTTGTGTAAAATTCGTCTCCTGTAGAAGCGCGATGTCTATATCGAACATTTTGACATGTTCGATAGTACTGTGTAGCCTTGTATGAGCACTTAAACCCCCGGTGTTAATAGAGCCTATCTTACACATTCAAAGAGATAAGAAGCTCAAACGATGATGGTACGACGTCTACGGACGAGAAGCGACCAAGCCATGCTCCTGAATCAGCTCGTCCACCCTCCTATGGAGACGATCCAAGCGAGCTACATCGTTGTACTTCCCCTTTTTCTTCGACTCCTGTTGTAGGAGCAGAAGTTGAGGAAGTAACAACTCTGGCCTCTCCAGCTCCCGTACAAGAATACTCCAGATTTTACCTGAATTCTTCTTGTACAAGAGCTGGCCAAGAATGCTGCGAATTTTCTCCCTAGGAAGGGTTTCCATCCCCCTCGAGACCTCAAATTGGCTACCAGTCGAAATGGCGCTACCACACGACTCATAGCCACTGAAGCTCGAGAGACCAGTCTCATCCAAACCGGTCATGTCGCAGTCCGAAAGCTGCTCGAGAGACACTTCCGCGTCCCTCACAACAACCATCGAACCGCGAGCTCCACTATCGTCCTCCTCCGAGTGGGGCCGCTTTGATGCGACTGGCTTCGCTGGCTCTGGAGGAGGCAGCATCACCCGGTCAACTTTCTTCCTCCTCGTCCTCTTTTTTTTGACTACTTGGCTATTCGACTCCTCGTCGGAAGTAGCCGTGTTTTCACGTGCCGACGTGGCGCCGTTTACAGCCATAACTATTTTTGCCTCTAGGACAACTTCAGGCACCTTAACCACTGGCTGCTCCAAAATAGCAGGTTGAGTGCCGGCCGAAGGCTCCTTCTCCAGATCCACTACTGTAGTAGTGGCTTCCTTCGAGGGAACCCTCGGTTCAGCCTTCTTTGCGGTTCTCCTGGGGCAGTCAGCAATAAAATGCCCTACCAAATGGCAAGCATGGCATTTTGCTTCGGTGCTCACGTCTATCCAGTGCCTCGAGCCGGATATGCTCAAGTAGAAGCCTCTTGGAAGCGTACATCCCTTATTTAAAGTAATGGACGCCTCCCGGCTGGTACCGAAGATACCCCGCCCGAGACCCTCGTCCCCAATTTTAATTGGAATGGCGCGAACGCCGCCATGAACCCTCCCAAATCTCCCCAAGAAATTTAGGAGGTCTTCATGACTGGCGCGCATAGGGACCCGTGAAAACAAGACCTTCGTGGGCTTTTCCCTGAGTGGGAACGGCACAAGGTGCGTACCATCCACATCAATGCCCGCAAGCATAAGCTTGGTAGCACTACCGAGGGTTGTGGTATACACCTCAACCATTCCCCCAGCTATTACTCCCATGGAGAATATGTCCTCACGAGAGATGACCTGGAAGATCGCTTTCAGGTATGCGCTCTGAGGACATCTATTGATGTGCTCGAGCTGCATACCGTAGCTCTCATCCTGCCACCTCCCGTCGAAAAAAGCCTGTAGACCCGCACCGGTCTTAGGCCGAGGCTTACCTGCGTCCAATGGGGCTGGACGAGGAGTGATGCCCTTTCTTATAATTTCAATGGTGGAAGCCTGTTTGGAACTGCCACTTACCTGTGCATACGATATCCCTGATACTAACGCAGGTGATCGTGGTGCTGCTTCTGAGCTAACTGCTGTTGCTGCTGATTCGGATGGTTGCATCTTAGAGGCGTTTACCTTCTTTGATGAAAGTGGTGGCCTCATTATGACACCAGTAGGTTTTGGCGCTGAAGATGAAGCGGCTTTGATGACTTCCATCAAGCTTGGATTTTTTGCTTGACTTGAGTTCGTCAACTGCACACTTGCTGCAGCTGCAGATGTTGCAGCTATTTGTCCAGACTCTTCTGGGATAGGAGCAGCCGTCCTGGCCATTGTATTCTCCAATGGAGGTGGCTGCACATTTTTGGCATTGGCCTCTTCTTTTGGGCCCTTATTGGCCTTTTCGGTGGGCCCTTGGGGGTTTTTCTTTGATGAAGGAGGAGACACATTTTTGATTTTCTTCCTCCTTCCATTCAACTTGAGGGGATCATCTGTCCCCCCAGAGTCGCTGCTGCTCGAGCTCATTGGGAGCCCGGCAGTGTAAATTATTTATATTTTGCAATTAATTAATTTTTTTATTTTCCTTACTTGTGTCCGAAATTTTTAGATTATCGAAGTAATCACGTTTTAATTTTGACTAGAAAATTTTTTACTGTTGCCACGTTGTCATGGCAACTACCGAAATTAAAATAAATTAAATGCTCCAAATGTCAGAATTTTCAAATTTCAATATTTTTTTTTACGCTTTTTTATTGGTTTTCTAAGTTAGATTAAATTTTCACAAAATTTCTCGTTGAAAAACACACTCACTCACTGTTCTTTATTTACTGCACTTTTTTACTATTATTACACTAATTTAATGCTGTGCTTTTTCGGAGCTAAAACTGACGCGTCCGCTCTCTGCGACAATAATAATAATAATGAATGAGAATGAAACGAGGAAAAAAAGTCGACAAAATCACGTTTCTTGTATGGGGCTCTTTTAATTTAATTTTATTTTATTTTTATTACTTGTTAATATCGCCAATAGAAATACACAGTCTGTGAAAATTGAATTGTCTACCTATTACGGTTCATGAGATACACTGGTGACGGATAGACAGACAGCGAAGTCTTAGTAATAGGGTTCCCGTTGTTACCCTTTGGGTACGGAACCCTAACAAACAACAAAGAAACGCAAAGTTTCAAAGAATACTAAGGGCAACTTTTAGCAAGAGGACAAGAGACGACATCAAATCGGACTGAGGGCTAACGATGCTCATCAAGGATAAAAAGAAGCAGAGTTCGGAAAAATTCCTTCGCGAATGGAAAAAATACATTCTTTATCATTTACATTCATTCGCGAATGAATAATTGAGTTGAAAGATTCGCGAGAGAATGTTTGCTGCCGAGAATTTTAAGAATAGATTCTATTCGCGAGAGAATGAAAATGAGAGAATATTCTTCAATGGCAGCAAAAGAATGAGAAAGAATGAAAACCAAACACTCGGAATGGAAGAGAACATTCTCATATTTCATTCTTTTACTGTCGGTGAATTCGAGTGTGTCGTAACGGATATATTAGGAGGTAGATTATATTTTTTCAGGACAAAAAAGCATGTACATACATTTAAAAAACGTGGAAAATGCACTGAGTGAAAGAATAAAATCGTCATTATATAAATCTGTTTGCGGGATAAAAGAATGAAAAAGAATATTCTTTTCCAGTCTTTATCATTCGCGAATGCAAAAGACGTGGGAATGAATAATTTCGTTCTCTCGCGAAAGAATGAAACCGACTCAAACATTGTGCAATTCATTCATTCGCGAGAGAATGAAAACCAAAATTCTCTTAAGAATATTCTTTTAAAGAATGAATGAATTTCGATCATTCTTCTCACTCTGAAAAGAAGTCAAAAAGAAACATCTGGGGGAACAACGACAACTCAAAGAGGAAAATGCGCAAAACACAAATGACTTGAATTGATAGATTTGTTAGTTCCCTCCCAGCAGCATGACCGACCACATTTTCCAACTAGTCCTGTCCGCCTAAAGGAGAAGGCCCAATGTATGCGTCGCATCTGGTGAGTTGAGCAAGACCAAATGAACGCGTCGCGTAGGTATCCTTTAGATTTATTTATAAAATTATAATTAAAAGTGCACGAATGAATATATCAGAGTTATTCGCTGTGCCAGTTCTTACATTTGCAGCTTACGAAGCATATAGACATTATAAAGTCAATCAAAAGAACTGTCAAAGCGTCTGCATTGCGTTAAAACTAGAAAATTGTTCTACTTTCCCGTAGAATCTAGCTAGCGCGACAGCCATTTGGGCAGTACGATCTTATGGCGTATGTTCTACTGAATTGTCAAAGCTACGCGACGCCTGCCGCATTCCTTGGGTTTTCACCATAAATCGTGTTGGCCTAGTTCGATGTCAAGCGCACGTTTATCGTGTTGGCCTGAAAGCCAGCGAGCGCACGCTCCTACCCCGTACCCTCCGTGTAAGAATAAATGAGCGTACGTGAGTGTATAAGTATAAGTATAAATACCGTGAAATATTTGGATTAATGGCCGGTTTCACAGTCAGGCTTTAGCCACAGCGATGGCTTAAACCAAGGCCTAATAAATTTTTCGGTTTCACAGTGATGGCTTAAGCCCGTCATCTCGAAGGCTTAAGCCTCAGATGTTGCCGTGAAACACATATAAAGATTTTGGGCAAATATTATAATTTTTCTTATTAAACAAGATAGATATTTCAAAAGTTATACTTTAAAACTAAATTGAAATTTCCGAAGCGAAAAATAGTCATCTAGTTAGTAATTTGAAGTACTGTTTAGCAGCCAGTCTCAGCATTCCATTTGACTTTTTAGGAAGAAACCAAACAGCTTAAGACAAAAATGAGTTATTTATCTGATCCAAAGGATATAAGCGACGAAGAAATGTATCATAATATAGCAAAGTGTGGTCTATAAAAAAAATTTAACAAGGCACCCGCAACATTTCCAGAAATAGCATGACGCTGATTTTTATTCTTAGTTCCGACTGCAGAAATATTCGGCTATGATGATTTTGGATCTGATACACTCGCAGATAAAAAGTTCAACAACTGGTAAATAAAGTAAGTTATAATGCAGTGTGAAATTAATAATTTTATCATAGAGGAATTGCGCTTTATCACCATCCTGCATGTTATTTTTACCTCTTCGTTTTTATGCCGGCGGACGACCGTTAATTTCAGCTGGAGACTTTTATGGCGTATCCAAGTCAACAGCTACTCGCGCTGTAAAAGAGATTTGTCATCACATTGCTTTGTTAAGATAAAAGTTTGTGCACTTAAAAAGAAATGAGAAATTAGATTAAAATATAAAAACAAAGGTGTTTACCAGCATCTAGACATTGCACAGATACAAGGGTCCCACGACAAGCTGAAATATAAAAAAAAAAATGAATTATATAGCAAGCATTTATAGACTTAGTTAATGAAATAAACATAAAAAATCAACAAAAACAATTTTGTTTGTAAGCCACCACGCATTGCATACAAACAATAATAAATATTAAAAAAAAAACAATAAACCTTATGTTTCGAAACACAAAACATAAATAAATAATTGGAGTACCCATGCAAAGGCATGTAGCAAATCCCCTTTTTAAGAAAGTCGGGGTTACCCAGGTGCGCAATTAGCAAAAAGTCACTCACCTTGACAGGTATTCCGGAGGAATTTTTTCGCGAACTGCACATAAAAGTAATAAAAAGTATAGAAACCTGTGCAATATTGAACACCTATAAATCACACATAACACTGATTTTCACACGAAATCTAATAAATATTTCACTCGCACGCGGCTGCCATTGCGGGATATAAACAAATCGTCAAAGTCCATGCTTCCACAACGTTTGACATGTGACTGTGGGGTAAAATGAGACGACGAATCGAATGGCCGCGCTCGCGTCGCGATAATTTTTACGCATTTCGGATTAATCGGGAATTTTCAAATTTACCTTTACACCAATGAGTGCGAAAGAGACACGAAGGTGTGAAAGGGACAATAATGAAAATGTACGAAAATGAACTCTGAGAGGTATTAATTGAATTAAAATATAAAACATGGCATAGATTCTCGTTTGTAACCACAGTTCATTCGAATGTCAATTATCGGAATTCACAAATTTCATTGAACTGTTCTTAGCGAATGCATTTTTTTTTTGTAAGATGTCAATTATAGGAATTGACATCATCTGTGGTAAAAGACGGATACTGTTCACGTTTTTTATGACATAGCTCGATTTCCTCGTGTTACAGCAGTACTGGACAGTGCAGACGTACGAAAAAATTACCTGGTACATAGCCTGCTGAATTCTATTTATTGTGTTTATCCAAATAATCTTCAATTGCACATTTTATCAGGTGGAGAAAATGCTGAAATATTTCGAAACCACAAGGGTTTCTTATCACTTAATGTTCAAACATTATGTGATTATAATAATCATAATTGAATTTATTAGCATGATTTGTCATTTGTATACATGATTGTAAAATATATACTCTGTTTTTTAGGTACTTGGTACGTGTAAATAAATTCTTCTTTATCAACAAATAAATTCAACTAAACCATTAATATTGATAATATCTTGACCTTGACAATTCATTAAATATTTTGAATTATTAAGCTATTTTGAGAAAAGTTGTCATTTTCCGGGGAATCTAAAATCATTACAATTTCTTAAATAAAAATTATGTACATTTTTTTTTATATTATTAAGCCAAGATCAGGGGATACCCTATGATGGCAGGAAGGAGATAGGGAAAGGATTAGGGGATATGAGGGGAGTAGCAGAGTTGCCGATGTATGTCGCCCTTAAACTTCCGCAGATTGTATGCCGAGAGCAAATTAGAAGATGGTAAGCTGTTCCACATTCGACTGTTCGGGATAAAAAAGCATCACGGAATTTTACTGTACGGCCGAAAGTAATTTGACGGGTTAAAGGATGTGCGCGGCTTGCAGCGCGAGTATTGCGTACAGGATTCATTCTACAAGGGATTAGACAAGATATTTCATCAGAACATTGACCATGCATATAGCGATAAACAACACTGCGACGGTGCTCGAGTGAGTCGTTATGACAAGTTACTGCCAAATCACCAATGAGCTTGAAGGCTCTCTTTTGGACAATATCCACTGAAACTAGGGCTGTGCGACCATCCCCGGCTCATATATGAGATTTGTATTCCATTCTAGGTCTAATGTAGGACTTGTAGAGGAGCACTAGATTTGACGGGCTGAAATATTTCTTACAACTTTTCAGAAATCCAAGACATTGCGATGCTTCTTTCGGAACAGCGAAGATGTGATCTATCCAGCTTAACTTACTGGAAATATTAATGCCACGAATGCTTAGTGACAATGAGTCAGAAATTAATGATATATCAAAAGAAACGTTATAATCTTGTTTTAATGAGATGAGACAGCTTTGGCTCTTAGATGCATTGAGTTCGACGCGATTCGCTTTGCCCCAAGCGAGGATATTGTTATGATCGTAATTCACTGATCTAATCATGCAACCTCGTTTAACACATGCGGCATTCCTCCTGGAGTCCGCAAATGTGTCAAAGGAGTAAGCGAAATGAAAAGTACTGTCATCTGCGAAACTATCAATGGGATTGAAAGTAAGGGAAAGCAGATCATTAATGAAAATTAAAAAGAGAGTTGGAGAGATAACAGAGCCTTGAGGCACACCGGCATTTATGGGATGCGGTTCAGATGTAACGCCATCTAATACAACACGTATTTGGTGACTAGATTGGAAACTTTCTATCCATAATAGAAGGGGAGGGGAAAGAACAATTGCTATAAGTTTAGATAAAAGGTCTGGATGCCAGACTCTATCAAAGGCTTTTGAAATATCTAGGGCAACGATTTTAGGCTCACCAAAATTGTGAAGACTACGGTTCCAACGTTCCGTAAGAAAGGTCAGCAGGTCTCCAGATGAGCGTCCAGCTCGGAAGCCATATTGGGGATCGTTGATGAGATGATTAGTTTCTAGATACTTCGTTAATTTTGAGTTAATGATAGATTCAAAAACCTTTGAAAGAATCGAAGTGATGGCAATTGGTCGATAATTTGAGGGATCGCTACCCTCTCCTTTCTTGGGAATAAGCTGAACATGAGCTAGCTTCAAAGCAGTTGAGAACTTTTTTGTCGAATAAGACAAGTAGAATAGTTTGCGCAGAGGTTTAGCCAAGGATGATGTACAGCTTTTAGTTAACAGGGGCGACCCTGAACAAATCTCTCGTACCAATGTGTATTGGGTCTTGTACGCATTCATACGGGCGATGCAAAACAGGTGTTTGTGAAGTGGGTGGAAGACAAGCATTTGAAGCGAATCTTGCAGCTAAAATATTAGCTTTATCCAGGGAGTTAACAATCACTTCACCATTATTAAGTAGTGAAGGTATAGAGGAACTGGTGAAGTTGTTCCTGATTGTTTTGACCAGGGACCAGAAACCTTTGCTATCTTTGCGGCTTACCAAGATTCTTTGTCTAATATTCTGGTCAAAAAGAAATTTTTCTCTCTGGATAATCGATTTACAGGTATTCCGTGCAGTCTTGTAGACTTGTTTCAGTTCCGGTCATGGATGCAATTGATAAGCGCGAAAAGCAGACTCTTTTGCTTTTATAGCTTGGTTGCACTTATCGTTAAACCAGGAGCGATGATGCTGTTCTTCAGATCTGCTGTAAGAATACGGAATGTATTCACGCATGCCAAGATATAGTATGTTACTAAATTCTAAGCATTCATTAACATCGCTCGAAGCAAAACAGACCGACCAATCAATTTCTCTAAGATACTTATTGAGACTTTCCCAATAAGCATTCTTATAGTGCCAAAGAAGCCTACTTGTAGGTGGAGAAGTAGGGCGGCACAGATTTGAGGTGGCAAATTGAGCCGTGATTAAACAATGGTCTGAATTTCCGAGAGGGAAACCCATTGATATGGAATATTTGTCAGGATGAGATGTTAGAAACAAGTCGAGTTAATTAGTTTTATCTACAACTGCATCAGGAATTCTCGTTGGTGCACAGAAGAGTTCGACGAAACGGCCCGCAGGACTTGCGGTAGAAGAATGTCTGAGCCACGGTATATTATGAACATTAAAATCGCCTGCCAGGACGATTTCGGAAGATAGGGAGACAGAAAGCAAATAATTAATATTGTTGGAGATATTGTCAAATACGGATACCGTGTCATCATCAGACATATCTGATGTGCTTGTGAAGTTTGAACCTAATCCAGATATAGTTAAACTCTGGATTGGCAGAAGGAAAATCTTGAAGAGTTGTAAAGGCCATATCATTCCGAATATATACTGTGATCTCTATATGCTGAGAAAAAAGAGGTACGAAGCTGTAACCAGCGACGTGATACTGATTAATATCAGCATCAGAAACGACCTTGGTTTTACTTAGCGCAAGAATTGCAGAATTTTTTGAGTTAAGGTGGCAGTACCTACACCGAAAACCGGTTTGCTCTTAATCCGCGAATATTGCAGAAATCTAAAATGAAATTCTGAATGCTCCAGAACAACACAAATATTTGGGCGCCACCAGCAGCAGGCAACGACACAACGATGTAAAAAACACAACAATAGTGTTAGGCCTATTTCCTGTTTTCAATAACTCAGACTGCGCAGTTCAATGACCACAGCTGGGTACACCCGGTTTACACATCTGTGACAAGTGCTGATGCATTTGCACTGATCACAGATGAAAAGAAGGAAAGAAAACGTTACCGTGCTTCTGGCTTATTGAATGTTGATAGGGCATAGAAAAGCCCTTCACTTGCCAGATAAAATTTATTTTGATTATTTATTTAATTAACGGTCGCGTCGGATCTTAAATAATTATAGTTGTCGATTTTGATTGAAACTGTTTAGCACAACACTATCACTTGTTTTAGATCTGCAACACGAGGTAACGTCTGATCGGATTGACTCCACGCACTCTCTTACAGAGCTAATATGCTTAACTAAATATTCAGGCATCATCTTATTTTTAATTTTGGATGCCTGTTACTTCTCAAGATTGATCTCATTGCCTTATTTTGTAGTTTTTGCAATTGTGCAAGCATTTGCTGATTTCCAAGGAAGAGTACAGTGGAACAATATTCAAAATATGGCTTGCCGATCACGTTATATATATTAATTGCACTGGTCATTGTTATGTTTCTTCTTATTCTACTTTAAAAAAACGTTATTCTTGCAATTTTTTTAGTCGTGTATTCCACATGGAACTAAATTTCAATTTATGGTCGAAATATTTTATTTCATATATTTTTTCAATACTTTCACTTTCAATATTTATATTTATATCCAGTTCGCTATTTGTCCCCATATATTTAGTTTTTTTCAATATTTAATTTCAACTTAATTATTTGAAGTCACTGATTAACACGATTCATATCTTCTTGTAAAATATACCTAACGTCACTGACATTGCCCCATTCGATGTAAATTAAAGCATTATCCGCGAAAAGTGCAAGTTTAGAGTGTTTTCTGACACTCTTCACATCTATAATATATATGTAAGAAACAATAGAGTTCCCAGTATTGATCCCTGCGGGACTTCACGCCGTACTTCTATGCTATCTGAAAGTTTGTCGTTACCTTTTTCTCGTTGACATCTATTGCACAAATAAGATTTAAACCATTCATACTCTTTAGATTTTGTTCCGTAAATGAGAAGCTTATTTAGGGATATAGATCTATCTACAGTCTCAAAACCTCGCTTCATATCCAAAAAGATACATCCTATTTACATTTACCTTCACAAGAATGATTTCTTCTGAAGCCAGACTGCTCTTCAATAATTATATTATTTATTTCGACATATTTATCGAGTTGTTAGTGTTCGAATTTTTCCAAGACTTTTTCATGTACTGGCATACTATTGATGGGCTTATAGTTTCGCATTTCTTGGAATTTTTCACTTTCACAATTGGTGACACCATTGTTTCCTTCCAAATACTTGAAAATACACCTGTCATTAATGAATTGTTAATTACGTTAAGCATCTCTGGTCCTATGTACTCCAAAACATGCTAGCAGTATCTTTGGTGTTATGTTGTTAAAACAATTTTTTTGCTTTATTCCTTTAATGCTCCACGTAAATCTCTTAATATTATCGCTTGGAACTTAAACTGATGATTAGTTCCCATTATAATATTCCTATATGACAAATCTTGTACTGTGTCTTTTATTTCTTGTAGACTATTATTAAAGATACATTAAATTTATCCGCAATTTCTTGACTATCTTGAACTAATATGCCGTTAAAATTAATGGCTTTCACATCTTTTTTTGTCTCCTTAAATATTAAAGCTCTAATGACCCTCCACATGTGTTTCTGTTCAATGCAATCACTTAGATTCTCCAATATAAGTACTTTTAACCTTTTTATACCCTAGATGAAATCTATAGGGTATACTAAGTTTGTCATTCCGTTTGTAACGCATAGAAATAATGATGGTAGAGCATAAAATTAAAAGTTATTTTGATTTTTGCATGTCCGTCTGTCTGTCCGTCCGTCCGTCCGTCCGTCCGTCCGTCTGTCTGTCCGTCCGTCCGTCTGTCCGTGCGCACGATAACTCAAGAGCGCGTTCACTTAGAAAGCTGAAATTTTGTACACGGACGTTAAAAAAAAAAAGTAAAATTAAGTTCGAAAATGAGACAAATCGAGCAACTCCTTCGTGGGGTTGCCATACAAAAATTTCGTTTTCCACGATATATTTGCACACTACCTGAGAACACGTCGACATAGAAAGCTGAAATTTGGTGCAATATTTGGTACTAATAGCAAATAAAATTTCAAAAATGGACTAAATCGGGCAACCCCTTCTTGGTGTTGCCACATAAAAATTTTGGTTTTTTACATATACTTTGAAAACGATCAGTCCTAGATATTTTTATGGTACTAAAAAGATCTTCAGAATAAGAAATCCTATAAATTTGGTTATAATCATTTTTTCTGTCCGACGAGCCGTTCTAGAAATATATGCGAGAAACCAATGCAAAAAATCAAAATTGTTGAAATGGGTGACCATACGAAATTTCATTCGTGCATTCATCTAGGGTATCATAAGAATTGGCTTTAGACCAATTCTAGCTTTTCACTTGTTTATTTCTGTCTTGTAAACGTTTCTCGCTACACGTGAATAATTCCAATCACATTCCATATTAGTATATTTAGATTTTTGATTCATAGTTATCTTCCTTTGCCGTAATTCCGTTAAGCTCATATTAAACCACGAATTATGTTGATTTTTAAAATACATATTGTTTTGTAAATATTTTTGAAATCAAAGACATTTCAACAGACAGACGTCATTCTCTGAATATTTAAATATCTCTACTTCCTTACATACATACTGTCGCAGTGAGGAGGAAAGGAGCATGTCCCCGATTTAATGAGGAAAGCGTGTGCAGAGCGTCTGAGCGAGGGCCAAAAATCTTAGACACTTCCATCCAGATGCGGCGAAATCGGCCCCAGCATATGTGGCAGCCCGGAGAGATTTTCCCCAACCACGGAGGCCCGAAGAAAAACACAGGAGATCGAGGAGAACGAGCTTTCGTTTTGATCCCGTCTGATAGAGACATGAAAGACATGAAATTTGTAAATTCATGTGATAGTCAAAAAAGTGGTTGTGAATGAAGAAGGTTGAGTGCAATTTAAAAAAAACACCGGCGATGTCCATTTCATCCATAATCGGAGACTTACCTAACATTACAGCATCCAGGTAGATCCGTTAGTGAATGGACAGATTACCAAAAGGACCTTTCCTTGTCCAGCTTTATAAAAAACACACGGAGAAAACAAAGAAAAACACAAAGTTAAGTAATTTCTGGTTTTATTCTCATAACAGATTTTATTTCCGTAGCCTATAAGGAACTATAAATGAACATTTTTAGTTATATTTCCAAAATTTTATTTGTAGTTAATTTGCATCACAAAAGATTGTCGAAAATTTGTCAAAAAAAAAAGGAAATGTTACACAATCGGCTGCTTGTGGTGCTGCTATCCCAGTTTTTATGGACAACAATTTCACAAGAAACTGTGAAAAAAATGTGACAAAGTTCCGTTGTATGACTAATATTTTCCTATAAGAACGTGTGATTGATGAAAAATATGATCGGAGAGGGAAGTAACGCCGCCGTCCGTGGTGTTATTAACCGACTATTGGAAATCGGGATATGAGCATTCAAAAGAATAACAATTCTTTGTCCAAAATATAGCTAAATTGATATTATTAATTGCTTTTATAATTCAAGTTTGAATTGCTTCTATGTCTCCCTGTTTTCAGATATCGTAAAACTATCGTCAATAAAGCTATTGCAAAGGACTAGCCGAAATAAAATTTAAAAATTGTAATAAATAAATGAATGTTTTTCAAAAATTCGTGTAGTTTTTTACACTTCAGTTTTAAATACCTATATACAATTTATTACCGTTTGACAAAATGATGGCATTGAAATGCCACAAAGGCAAGTAGATTAGTTGTCACAGAATTTATTAACATATCTGTGACAAGCTTAAATATTGCTTATATGATATATTATGTGACATTTTGCATCAACCCTGACCACAATTTCAAATTATATTTGTGATATAATTTTGTCGACAAATGATGAAAATTTGTCGTTGTTTTGTCGCTTATATGTCGTATCTGGCTGCCCGGGGTTATTTCCCTAAATTGTACCCGTGACAATAATAAATTTCGCTAAAGTTTGTAATTTTGTATCCAACTATTAAAAGAAGTGAAGTAAATCTTGCATTAATTCTTATCCCCGTCCCATGCCATCACCCTGACCCATCACAATCAACCAATCCCGCAACACGGCAGACAGAATTTATTCTGACCGTCTAATTCTGAGGAAATATGTTCGATTACAATTCAAAGAAAGAAATGAAATCTTCCTTGCCAACATTGAACAAATATTTAAAAAAACTGTTGGTTCGTGCCCATAATATATTTAGCCGAGATCAGTGAGTTATTGAGGTTTCCTATGAGCTCTTCTCGTACATCACTCTGTTAGTACTACCATCGATATCTGGGTATTTCTTGTCTATGGTAAAAGGATTTAATATTTTGTGGATTTTTACTTTAAATTCCTTTTGTAAGTCTTGCAACTCAGACTGTCTTTTGGCACTAAAAGTGAACAAGCCGTATGTATACATTCTGAACAGATTTCTCAATTTTTGATGGCATTTCTTTAGCAGCTGCTGATACACAAAGCGCGAAACTATGGCAAAGACATTCTTGGTAAAATAAATTATTGTTTACAGTTCGCAGTTTAGTTTTCATGCCATTCAGATTCCTTGACATGACTAAGCCATAGTAATAGATTTTGTATATTCCGGAGTACATGATACATGTCAGGAAAAAAATAGTAAATCTACTCGGATTTGACTATGGTGCGATCACTGATGCTATTATAAGCAACTTATTCCAGAATGTATTTTGCTGGCATGAATATACTAACAATATTGTTTCTATGATTTTTTTTTTTCAAAAGAAGTGTATTCCCAAATGTGGGTGGTTGTATAGATGAAACTATAATTGAAATCGATGATCCATCAGATTACGAAGGAGTGTTTGCAGACAGGATAGGAAATCACTCATACAATGCTATGATTTGTAGACCTTTGTATGATCTGTATGTAATAATCGCAAACTGGTCTGGAAATGTTCACGATTCTAGGATGCTAAGCTAAGAAAAGTTTTTTTTTCATTAATTTGAACATTTGTTTAGACCATTCGTAGGTGGCGTCATTTCGAAATAGAGCATAGACTTCAAAATCTTTGTGTATTCCGCTTTTATGGCGACAGCCTGACAATGAAATTAAATTCAAGTTTCTAGCACTCGAGTGGTAATATAGACCGGACACTACTACACTGAAAGAAAAACCATGGTTATTGCAAGTTTGCATTAACCAAACTATAATTATAACCATCATGATTTTGATTGTATATTTCGAATAGTAATGTGAATAGCTATAATAACCATATGGACATAGTTGCTATGGTCATTAAAATCATATTATGGGTAGCATCAACATGGCCTTATATTTGTTCTAACTAATCTTTCATTATGATTATATGAAACTTGGAATATAGTTAATAGAGCTATAATTTTATCATATTATGTTTCCACAAAACATAAAATAGTTACATCAATATTTCAGACAACCATGGTTCTCTCAACCATGCTAAGGCTCAACTAAATATAAGTTTTGTTGAATTAATCATGGTTAGCTTAGAGCAACATTTTTTTTATATTTACCGTAATCAGTGTTGGGTAATGCACATTCGTAGTAGTTTTCATTTGTTTCGTAAAAGTCGACGTGAATTGACGTATGTATATTCAGTGAAATTTTACAAAGTTAAAATCAGTGCTGTGAGTAAGTAATACCTAGCTGTAATAAAAAACAAAAAGTGCCTTTCTTAAGAATAAACTTTTAGGTTGAGATTGGAAGTGATAATTATTTTGATAGGGTGATAAGTTTCTGTTGCTTTCCTTTTGGCGTCCATATACAGTCGCACATTAATTTGCGCTTGGATAATTGATTTCAACAGCTGGTAAGTAATATTTAATAGCATATAATCTTAGCTTTATATTATTTTTGTGTTTTAATATTATAGGAATATTCGCAGAAATCTGTACTATTTATTAACTTACAAATTCCATAAACATGGATAAAATATTTTTAACAGTCGCATATGATGGCATAAAAAAATTAGTTAAAGTGGTGTATGAAAATCATCTTACCGTAGATGCGTTAAAGAATTCGGTAATTAATGCCTTTTCCCTGGAAGAAAATCCTGTGTTTCTTACAAATACAGATTCAATAATTCCAGAGGAAGATGTTGCTGATTATATAAAGCAATACATCTCTAACTTAGATTTTATTCTATATATACAAGGTTACAGTTTTAATGAATACGGTGTTTTTAGAATGTAGTATGCACTTTCCAAAATTAATATAATTTTAAAACTGCATGTTCTATTAGGCAAAGTAAAATCAAAAAACAATTTAACAACAGATTCAGTCGATTTGTCAATTGAGAATTACAATACCCAGCCTATAGCAGGCCCGTCTTATTTACCTGAAACATCTATTTTGAACTTAACTGATGGTACATTACTGCTTAATGTATTTAATAATCTTCAATCAAGAGAGGTGCACTGAATTTCAATTGCGTTTCTACAATATTTTTAAATTTTGCTTTTGCTATTTTAGGAGTTGCTACAGTTTCTTGAATGTCATGCAAAAATTATAATTGCAAATTATAGAGAAAAGAAGTGCTTATCGAATTCCGATAGAGTTTTACTGGCCAAGTTAATTATTCGTCATATTATTGATATAGATCCCAACAAACAGTATTTAAAATAATTTTTTTTGAAAACAAATTGTAGTATTGCCTAACTTTTAGTTTTCAACGGTTTGATTTTGAAAAATTATCTACACTTATTGTGGAGATTTTTCCAAGTGAGGTGCCCTCAACATATTACAAAAAATTTTGCAATGGAAAATTAGCTAACTCGCCAAGGCTGGGATTATCAGAAGACGTTCGAGAAGTTCAACTCCTAATACTAACACAAACTCTACTTTGTCAATGGAATCTATTTTAGATTTAGGTAGGCAATTCATTATTATTTTATTTTTATACTTTCCTTAATACAGCTATAAAAATCGTTTCATGTAGGATACTTAATATAAATGGTCTCAGCCACATTACAGCTTTTATTAATAATATTACTAATTTAAGATTTTTTAGAAAATGACGATAGCTCTAGAGCTGATTTAGGTGAATTAAAAACACAAGTATCTGAGGAAGGTTTACACAAAAGATGGGAGAATACATTTAACTTGAGACAAGAATTACTCAAAACCAATATATCCACAGCTGATTATTTGAAACGGTTTCCTGCTCTAGAACAGGCAGATGGTTATAAGCTTGTACTATAAATACATATATTGTGTCTACTTATTATTGATTTTTAAAAAAAATTAGTTATTCTTGGATGTACAAAACTTATATTCTAAGACTCTAGATTTCACAGTAAGTGAAGCGTTTTTTCAAGCACTTCTGCAAAAAGGAAAAGATACAAATAATCCAAAGGTTAAAGAAATTTTTCAGCTGATTGCCAATGAAACAAATTGTAAGTAATTCTAGTTATATAACTTATAAAATACAAGTTGGACTATATTTCTGATGTATATTTTCTAGATGTTAGCAAAAGTGTACTTTCTTTATTATTTCTGCCGTTCATCCTGCCGAACACAATCTTAAAAAAAAGTACTGTTTCAAGAAAAAGAAGTCGAAAAGGTGCTCTACGTCTAAGCAAAATTGAAGTGCAGGAATCCTTTATGCGTCATTATAAGGTAAGTTCATAACTTAAGAATGCTTATTTTGAGTTACTTATGTACATATGTTTCATTTATAAAGAATGTCGCCGAAGCAGACATATTTGAAAGCAACTACATTCTGAACTGCAAGGAAGAAAACATACGGATTCAACCGAAGCTTATAATTGTTGGTTCGCCAGTATCGACAGCTTTCCTGTTACTAGCTCATCTTAAATACACTTTGACAGATTCGAAGAAAGCGGTGGAAGCTTGCATGACAGTATTCCTAGGGTTAAATATAGAGTACCCCAATGATAGTAAAAAAGTTTGGTACTTTATCCAAAGACAAATTTTTAAAATAAATACACCTTACGATTACCCTGATACAGCTGTTGAAACTTTGGGAATTGACTTAAACTCCTCCTGCTTGTAACTTACATGTAAGTGTAAAAGATACGGTTTATATTCCACATTAATTTAAAAAATCAACATCATTTCGCCTTTACAACATTACACTTTTAATTTTCGAATATAAAAATGGATTTAAAATGCTTTCTCTGTAATAATATTTTTTGCGAAATTTTGCCTTTTATATCTCATATTAAACTAAAACATGAAAGCTGTATTCGATATTCATGTGTTATATGTCCAAGAGTGTATGATAATATATATTATTACAAAGTGCATTTAAAAGGTCATCTTAAAAAAACCGACCCGAGTAAAAGAATTGTCAATAATATTGAAATAAATCCAAAAGAAATAATCGATTATAAAGCAAATGTCGAGAGAAATATTGATAATAACCCGATTAAAAAGAATGAAAATTTTACAGTAAAATTTATTAAATTTATTATTCAGTATTATGAAAAAAGTGAAATTCCACGAAAATACACAGTTTCCTCTATTCGAGGCTTTTCTGAGTTCATGCAATCGCAACAGTTCTAGAAAGTGAAATACCCAAGACTGATTATAGATTACTAAAACATATTGAAAAAACCGGCTATAACGATAAGTGTGAAACAATTGTCATAAATACAACAATTGAAGAGCATATGGATAAAAGTAATAATTTAATTTTGAATGCAATAATCAGTTCTTCCAAAATGGTTTCACTTATGATTCTCTTCTCTAAATTGTTTAATAAAACCAAGTTTTTAGAAGATATTCTTAATTATTTAGATGATATTAGTGGACAAAATACGGAGTTTTTACACGATTTTATCCAGTCCCCATTATTTCAGAAGAGATTGCAAGATATTTCATCCAGAGAGAATACCTTATACTTACCACTATTAATATATTTTGACGATTTTGAGGTAAACAACCCTTTAGGGTCTCATGCCAATATTCACAAAATTGGAGCAATATATATAAAAATACCTTGTGTACCAACTAAGCTTCAATCAAAACTGTGTTCTATATTTCTAGGAATGCCTTTTTATTCTGAAGATCGGAAAGCATTTGGAAATGCAAGAATCTTCAAACCGCTAGTTGAAGAAATTAATAAGCTCTTTAATGATGGAGTAGAGGTAAACGTTCGGAATTATAAAAGGGTTGTATTGATACCTTCTCTAATACTGGGTGATAATTTAGGATTAAATTCGATACTTGGATTCGTTGAGTCTTTCAGTGCACATTACTGTTGCCGACTTTGTACTATTCACACAAAAGATTTAAGAACTGCAATTAAATTGATGCCAGATATTTGTACACCAATTGATGTAAATTTGTACAACATTATGAGAGATGAGAATTTTGTTAACTCAAGTATTAAAGAAGATTCTATTTGGAATCATGCATCATTATTTCATGTTGCGAATAATTTGTCTGTGGATATAATGCACGATCTACTAGAAGGAGTTTGTAAATATGACATTGCATTACTACTCGATATTTTCATCAATAGAGAACATTTTTTCACCTTGCAGCAATTAAATTATAGGATTCTTACATTTAATTATTGATTTGTTAATGTTGATAAACCACCCCTTTTTAATACTGATTTTTTCCCAAAGAAAAATATCAAAATGTCGGCATCTGAAATGCACTCTTTCGTTGAAAACTTTGCATTACTTATTGGTGATTTCATTCCTGAAGGATGTAAAGAGTGGGAGCTATATATTGCTTTACGTAAAATTCTCGCCATTTGTTTTAGTGATATTGTCCACAAAGATTTGTATGAACTTTTAGATCATGTTGTAAAAGAACATAATGAATTGTATTTCAAAGAGCAATCTAACTATAAAATTTCATTTATTACTACATTATGCATTTGTAATGAAAAATGTTGGTTCCTTGAAGCACATTTCTTCTATTCGGTTCGAAGCGTTTCATCAAACTTAAAAAAAATAGAATATAATAGTAAATGCAAACTAAATATTATTGAGACTATTAGCATTAAAAACAGTTTTCAAATGTCCAACTTCTTATTGAATTATAATGAATTAACATCACATCATTTGGAGCATGGTATCTTAAAAATATTAGAAAGAGAAAGTTATGAAAGGTATAAGATTAGGTGTACAGGTAGAGTCTTTCATACTAAATTCATCAAATTTAATGAATTCCACATAAAAGCTGGCGCTGTAGTACTTACTGCAGCTAACAAATTTGCTCAAATTGATTACATCATCAAATATGAAAATAGCTTTTATTATTGTTTATCTTCATTGGGAATAGTTTGTTTCGATTCCCATTATATTGCTTATAACGTTGAAAAGGAATATGTTTATTTCACTCTTCCAATAAAATCTATTAATTTGAAGCATTTGTCATATATCTGTTTAACTGCCAATGAAGTACAAATGATTAATTTTAATAATATAATATTTGATGTGCTACAAAATAGTTATCTCTTGAAAATTTTTATAATTATATAAATAAAAAACTTATAACTTACAAAAGAGCTTGTTTTTATGAAAACCCATACTTTTATTTATAACTTTAAACATTTCCTCATTCAAAAAATTTCAACATTCTACTAAGATTGAAATATATTACCTACATCCCTCAAAAATTAGCAAATACTTGAATTCAACAAGAATTATTTTTCAACTAAAACATAATTCCAAATAAGACAAAATTTTATGAAATACTCAGTATTCATCCGAATTATAAATTTATTTGAATAACAACTGAAGATTTTTTTAGGTCTCTTGTACTAATCAGGACTATATTTTATGGTTGCTTGATATATTATACTGTAGTCCAATTAACCATAATATATTTTTGTAGCTATGTGTACGTTGTTGATACAGAAATATTCGTGGTTACTACAACTATATCTAATGCCCGTAATTATCATACTTTGATTGATAGAATATAATCCATGATGACTGCAATATTTTGACATATTCTGAATGACTATTCTGTGGCTGTTTTTGCATAATTTTAGTACTTAAGACGGAACATTTTGGTTGAGGTAAATATATTATAATTGATCCAGAAATATAATTTTGATTAATGTAACTATACTAATCTTTATTATCGTATTGAAAACAATAAGGATGATTAACAAGAACATGAATTATTATTAAGAAATGATGACCACAGTCATGATTTTATTATCACAAAAATAGTTTGCGAAAAGTTATTCAACTATAGTATAATTGTAATATAGTACTTCCAACTATATTATAGTTCTTTAAAAACATAGTTGAACTGATTATATTTTTTTTTCTGAGTGTAGTTTAGCTAGAATGGCTTGATGTCTACGTTGTAGACGAGGTACTGCAGTTTAGCCTTTAGTTCAGAACTGCTGATGGGGTACCAGCTTGAATAGTATGACGGATATTGACGTATAGTAGCTGAATTCTTAGAACTTAACCTTGAGCTGATAGTCGCTTGCTGGTATCAATTGTAACCGTACGGCTTGAGGTTGCCGAAGTAACTGTGTGCTGGAAGCAATGCCGCCCTCAGTTGCTACAAGAGGCAATATTGTCGACAGCTGCTTCGTGTTCAGCTGAACGTGGTGTATAAGTTAATTTTTGTAGCCGGATTATTATAAAAAAACAAAACGAACTTTAACTTTTAATACGTTTATTCCTCGACAAAAAATTAATTAAGGACTAAATCTAACTTAGCTACCTTATTTCTACCTGGGGTATCGCGTGAAGTAAAAAGTGCAGCGTCGGCTAAGTTCCCACGGTGCAGTTGTGAAAACTCCTTGTTCGATTTCCTCTATGGTGCGAATGTGTTGACTGTTGATGGTGGTGCATGTAGAGTTGAGACTTCTTAGCAAGTTGGGTATGCAAGTGCTGTTACTGATATCTAGTAAGTTACCTTGATTACAAATTGACAATTTATTGCAAATTATACAATCCTTGTAAGACTTTTGGGTATGTAATTTTCGTGATAATATATTTTAGTTTTATTGATTTGATGAGTAAAGTTGTATAAATTTCATTAATTGTTAAAGGAATGTTGGCAATGTAAAGAAAAATAAAATTATTACTAGTACTTCTTACATCTGCGAAATCTAAAGCATCCTCTGGTGTTGAGTACGTTTGTTGTTCCTTATCTAAGGTCTCTGTAGCTAATTTTATTTCATTTTTTGATAACATAGAATTTATTATGCCCGACTTAACCCAATGTATTGCATACCTTATATTAGTTAACTCTTCTTTTATTAATCAAAGTTTATATTGCATAATTAAGCCTAGTCTTTGACCTACTATTTGGTCTTCCTTAATTATTTTTATAAGTTAATATGTAATTTTTGTTATGTTATTAACTCTAAAGGATTATCAATATATTATCAGAACATAAGAGGTTTGAGCACTAAAGTTAATGATTTCTCTCTTTCTGTCATTGAAAATGTCTATGACGTCATTTAGATTTAGTGTTTCTAAACAGGGATTTAATACTTAGAGCTATTGAAACCGATTAATCGTTATGTCCAAATGATTTACACCATAAAGCTATTATAGTTGATGTATCATATTATGACTTTGCTTCTTAACTTGATAAACTTTCTAGCGTTATTTTAAATTTTAATGGAGCAGATTTTAACAATCTAAATGATTACTTTTTTAACATGGATTGGTCCTTTATAGATAGTTTTAACCTACATGAAGCATATACCGAGTTACTTGACGTGTTAAGAGATGGAATGAATAGATTTATTCCTTCTAACATTTACAAAGAACGAATCATCCTAAATGGTTCAATAGAGGTCTATTAAGACTTAAGAATGCCAAATCAAAGGCACATAAAAAATTCAAATTGTCTGAAAGTCCAGAGATTTAACTAATTTCCAAAGATTACGAAGAGAATATGAATTTTTCCATAGATTTTTCTATAGGCAATATATGTGGTCTGTAGCGGCTTGTATAAAATCTAATAGTAATACGGTTTGGTCTTTTATAAACTCGAAACGAAAATATTTGGCTTTCCTAATGTTTTGTATTATATCAATAATAAATCTTATGACCTTCACCTTTTTGCAGATTATTTTGAATCTATATATGATAATTCTACTTATGGCTCTTTCAATAATGCTACCCACTCTTTTGAAGGTAATTCATTGGAAATCGGCTGCATTTTACTTGATGATGCTGATGTACTTAATGCCCTTAAAGATTTGAAATGTAGTTCCAAGGTTGATGCTGAAGGAATTTGCTCATCTTGACTTATTAATTGCGCTAATTCTTTGCCTTGCGGTCTAACCCAGATTTTTAATTTATCTCTGAGTACTGGTCAATTTTTAGATGAATGGAAAGTTTTTCACATAACTCCTAAAAACCTGGTATCCAATTATCGGGGAGTATCCATTATGAATAATATTCCGAAAGTGTTAGATTCCTTGATTAATTCAAAATTATTCTTTTTAGGTAAAGAAATTATAGCACCACAGCAACACGATTTCGTTTCTGGCAGATATGTACATCTAATTTAGCCATATTCTCAAATTACATTTTAAATGAAATTGAAGATGGTAATCAGCTTGATGCAGTTTACACTGATTTTACCAGGATTTGTTTATCGGTGTTAGTTTTCAAATTTGAGTTGATTGGTTTTCATTCATCTATGCTTGACTGGATTTCCTCATATTTAAGCGATCGGAATCAATATGTCAAAGTAGGTCACCTTAAATCTAGAATAACCAATGTCAACTCAGCTGTTCCTCAGGGTAGCTAATTGGGCCCTCTACTATTTGTGTTATTTATTAATGATGCAATTAATCATATTCATTTTTCCAACTTGCTAATTTTTGCTGATGATCTCAAACTTTATACTAGAATAACGTTCCTATACAAATTATTTTATACTGCTTCAAAGTGACATTGATAATTTTTTTTGTTTGGTGTGCTAACAATAAACTTTATCTTAATATTTCAAAATGAAAGATCATGTCTTTCCATCGGAAGTTAAATCCAGTCTATAAAATCAATAATTATCCTCTTCGGAGAGTTAGTGAGGTGAAGGATTTGGGGGTTACAATTAATAGAAAATTATCTTTTATCCCCCACATTGAAACGATTGTTTGTAGAGCAAACAGAAACCTGGGGTTCTGGTTCTTAAAACGGAATTCGAAGGGATTTAGTGATTTGGGTACTTTGAAAGTCCTTTATTTTTCTTTAGTGAGGTCTGAACTTGAGTGTGCATCCGCTATTTGTTGTCTGTTTTATGGTAATCATATAGACCGAATTGATACTTATATACTCTCCTTCTCCTTCTTTATGAATCACATCATAGAACTAGTTATGGTAGTTATGAAGTAATCTCAGATTGTATTTCTCAATTAAATTCGGTGTATCATCTTGTTGATTGGACAATGTCTAGTGCAACTTTCAAAAAAGTCAACTATGAGCATTATAACTCTTGAATTATGTATGCATATTATTATACTCAATTTTTGTTTTTGTTTTTTTTTCTCTTCCTTTTATTTTTACACTTATTATTATTTTTAAAGTTCTTGCCACTTGTTAAGATTATAGTTAAGTACATGAAGTGTCTGTAAGATTTATACCTATGTAGACAATAAATAAATAAATTATACAATTTATTGATGATGACTTGTCTGTTGTTGTTCTCCAAAACATTATTTATTTTATTTTGAATTACAATAAAATCTTCGTGGCCCGGATTACCAACTATCCACTTCCAAGCACTGCCGATAATGCCCCGTGATCTTTTCTCCTTATGTGGTCTAATATTTTCTACTAAATCTTGAATCTGACAAAGTTCATGGTGAAGAAATGGATATAGGGAATGATTGCTTGTGATTTGATAATCAAGGATGAGAAGGTTATCGGAGATGCATTTATCATAAAGATCTAGGTCAATTACAAGTTTTAAATTACCATTTTTATTTTTGCAAATCCAGAGCTTAGTGCGATGATCCAGGAATTAGAGTAATTCAGAATTTGAACATCCGCCTTTGCGGGAAAGGTAGGGAATCTGTAATTATATTCTTATATTACTTTTGCGGACTGTTTTTCCGGACTTTGTTATGACTGTAGTGTGTCTGTTTTCCCTAACTTCTTCTTGCTTATTTTTCATTGTAAGTTTGAAACCAAATCTTTTATTGTATTTTACAAAAATTATTTGCCCTACCTCATAGTTCTTTAGAGGCTTGCGTTTCTTTTTGTGATATATTAAGTCATTCTCCTGTTCTTCTTTTACTCGCGGGATTCGGATTTCCAATTATGGAAAGAAATGTATGATTGTATTCATGTACTGAACGATCGAGCAATTCCTTAAAGAAGCGATTTGTTCCATCATCCTTAAGGCATCGCATGATCTCTGTTAAAGTGGAATGGAAACGTTCCACTTGTCCAGTTACCTCACTCTTATAAGGTGGGGTTGTAAAAATATGAAATGAATTCAAGGCCAGGTACATCCGATACATGAAAAAAAAGCTTACTTAGCGTCTGCGATGTTTGGTGTGTTAACTTATATGCGTCGTCAGAAAAACTCTAACCTGGGCTAGTTGCGCTGTAGTGATGAATTAGACAAATAATACTAGATGAGAGTGAAAAAAGTTAACACACTACTTATGAGTAAAGCCTGGGTAAATCGACTTAAATTTGTCAGCTGCCAAAAATCAAGATTAATTTTTTTTATTAATTTATAATATTTTCTTTTTAATAAAATCGGACTTAGTTTATTTTTAAATAATCCCTCTGACAACTGAAAGAATTATTTCAAATGACAAATGAAAGAAAAGAATAAACCTACTGATCCACTTTACCCTGTGTAAAAATGTTAACTTTTCTTCAGAAGGGGAAATGCATGCAACTGTCAAATTTTCCTAGTATGAGAAGTTAACATTAGGTCTGTATGTTTACTCGAAAGTTTTTACCCAGGCTTCAAAGTTTTTACACAGGCCTGAAAGTTTTTTACCCATAATGTGTATGTTAACTTTTCGGACTAAAAAAATTTGACAGTTGAATACACTTCCCCTCCTAAACAAAAGATAACATATTTACGCAGGCCATGCATTCAGGCAAAACCCTCGAGAATACTTCACAAGCCATGAAATAGACTCCCTCCCTACCACATGCGAGGCCCAACGGAGTCCTTACATTCTAAAATATTTGCAGTGTTTCTTATGTAAAACTGACAAAAGTTTGATTTGAATAGCTCCTCCGCCGTAAACTACTATTCATACAGAAAAATTATGTTCTGGTAATCTTAAGCTTGCTTTCTTACCTTCCGAACCGTAATAAAATTTTCATACCCTTCCTAACCAAAATAATTTAAAAAAAATTATCTTAACGGAATGACTACGTTTCCTCAAACAAAAATTCTCAGTTGAGAGGTTTTGGGCATAAAATGGTAAGGTTGCTTTGTAATCAAAACTAATTTTATTAAGCGAGGTATATAGGAAGTGTACCCTTTGGGAAGGTAAGGAGCCAAGCTTTAAATTACTAGAAGACTATTTTCCTGTATGAATACGAGTTTAGGCTTTATAGCATATATAAAGTCAATGTTTGGCACATTTCCATAAGCATCAATATAGAACATTGTAGAAAACGGACTCACAACACATACATGTAGATTTCTGTTTCATGTTTTTGGTTCACACCGATGTGCTTTTCAGAACATCGGTGTGCATATCACATGATTGAAAAAGTAGGGATAGTAACTGAACGGCACGGTATACATACTAACAAGGTATGACTATCCGGCACCATAGATTCGCCATTTTCTGTGTTAATCGATTCGCATGACGCGTTACTTAAAAAGTAAAAGATATAAGGTTTAATATTTATGTGGATTTATTCAACTGGATCCATTTAAAATCATAAAATAAATAGAATTTTACTTTCTAAACAGAAAGATAAATTAAAGGTAGATTATTGAAATTGTATTCCACATTTTAATTTGCACTTTTTACACATCGTTATGATGCATGGCAAATTTGCCTTCTATTTGAGAAAATTACGGTTACCAGTAACTAATTTCACTACAGCAATAATAAAAAAATCTTAAATGATCAATTAGGAGTGCAAATCACAAGTATTTCAGTTTTATTTTGGATTTTTTATCGATAAAACTTTCGTGGCACTTTGTTTTGCTACGAACTTATTTCCCTTAAATGAGGTTTAAACTAACAAATTCAATGTATATTTAAGGTAAGAAACTCATATGATATTTATTGCAACATTTTCAATGGATCCAGTGGAATAAATTTACATAAATATTATCACTTTGTTTTTCTCGTTCATAACTTGTTACTCTGTATATCGTGACTGAGCGGTTGATTTGCACTTCGATTGGAAATCTCTTATTCGAAAGCTTTTTAAAAGAATAAAACTACGCTAAACGTCAAAACTACTAAGCGCACCGAGACACTATACTAACAGACCGTAGCGTGAAAATATGCACACCGATGTGCTGGGAAAATCACAACGCTTCGGTCGCCTGAACCACATAATGTGTAAAAGTGTGACATTATGTGACGTTCTGCGTGCGACTGAACGCGCGGAGGGTAAAGTGGATGAGTAAGTTGTTCATTCTGTTCATTTGACATTTGAAATAATTCTTTCAGTTGTCAGTACGATTTTTTAAAAAATAAAGTAAGTCCGATTTTATTAAAAAAATTTTAAATTAATAAAAAAAATAATAATCTTAATTTTTGACAGCTGACAAATGTACGTCGATTTACCCAGGCTTTAGTCATAAGTTGTCCGTTAACTTTTTCCATTCTCATCTAGTATTATCCCCTCTACCGAAAGAAAGTTTTTATTTGATTTTTACATGCAGACCTATTATGGGTAAAAATCTTTTATGCCTGGGTAAAAACTTTCGAGTAAACATACAAACCTAATGTCACATTTTTACACACCATGACTTCAGGCGACAGAAGCGTTATCCCAGGTAGCTAACGCTCATCAGTTTACAAAATTTTAGTGATGGTGCGGGTGGGGGGTCTTATGTTAACTAACACAACTTTTATGTGAAGTACGACAGTGTGAGTGCACATTATGTTATTGTACGACAACTAACTGTCTTACTGAGCGCACCGATGAGTTTCTTCCCTAACTCATCCATCAGCTCATCAATAAATTGGGATGGATACTGATCTGTCAGTTTAGTGAATTTAAGATACGAATGAAAGGGAGATAAATGGAGTTACGTTAAAAATTTATTTCCTTCGGCTTTTACTAAGTACGCGCGTGCGAAGTGGGACTGAATTTCATCATTCGTCATTCCTTTGTCAAAAGCGAAGCGAAGAAGGTGATACATAATTTAAAGTGTAGTATAACTGAAGTCAAACAGGTCCCGTAAAGGTCAAGTTTTTTTCAATCATTTGTAAGGAATTTTTCCTATTTTATGGATAGTATATTCCTAAAATAAACTAAAAGAATAACCAATTTGTTGATGATATGTGTTTATATCAGCTCTATTGCAATAATAATAATTCTTTATGCTTGCGATTGCGTGTCGTATCCCTGCACGAAAGTATAGCGGTATAGTTGTACTTTCGTCCGGGCATATAACATGCGTGATAATCACAACTCTGTTGTTTTCTGAATTTAAAAACTATACCACCCCCGATAATCATAATAACGCTCAGCGATGAGGTATTCGATTTACTCACCAAAGAGGATCATGATTACGCTCAGTGATGAGGAACTTGATATTATTCACAAGCGCAATCATTGAATTGGTCATCATATGAATGCGTAGTATATAAATGAGTTTAGTCCCGGTGCTAGAACAAAATTCAGCATTACATTCATCCAACCAATCATCATGAGCTCATCAGTGCGTTCATGATGATTGGGCTACCAGGGATTATTTCCCCAGCACATCGGTGTGCACATTTTTATCCTACGGTCTGTTAGTGTAGTGGCTCGGTCTGCTTAGTAGTTTTGACGTTTAGCGTAATTTTATTCTTAAAGAACTTTCAAAAGTGACATTTCGAATCGTGGTGCACACCAAACGTTCAGTTGCTATCCCTGCATTTTCAATCATGCGATGTGTACACCGATGATCCGAATAGTACATCGCACGGTTGCTTACAAACTTTTCAAACGTTTGGTTTTTATACCAATAAATCATATTATGTCCATCTTACTATAGTATTATATTACGCAGTTATTTTGAAAGAAAGATTTCCTTGTATGATTCATTTACGCGTTAATCCTATATTTGCGGGGAAAATTGTGCTTGCTCGCCCCACTTTACACAAAAGAGCGCAACAACTTTCTAATGGTAGTGAAACGAACTTTGAAAACGATGAAGAAGAAATAATAAAAAAATCTGTCACCATTGAAGAAGCGGACGAAAATTCAATGCCAGCAATGATATGGATTTAATAGATTTCAATTTTTCAAATTAACGAAATCTTTATTTACACCCGCCAAGATAGTTTTCTAGATAGTAGTAAATATACCATTGCAATCTAGAGCTCTGCGTACGATAATGTCACCATTATCGTCCGTTTCTGGCTTTCCGGAATTATATTTTTGGTAAATTCTGTATGGTTGTTGATTTGCTTTTCTAGCTTTAAGAATTGAAACTTTCTGTGGTATATTTCAAAATAAAGTACTTCCAGGCTCAAGCGCTTTTCATTGTCGTTCAGAGGTGGCCTTTCGTTGATTTTTCTTTTCACTTCAAAACTGCATGTTATTTTTGTTTCGCTTAAGTCTTTGCTATAACCTGCACCCTATGGCAGAATTAAGCCGCAAACAGCTGACGAATCATGTTAAGCATGGTCTAATCAACCTCCTCCAGGACATTTACTTTTCCAGAAGCAGTTCCAGTTTTTTGGATTTATCCCGTTTTGTGTACGTTATTTAAATTCTTATGAATTGACCTAATTAAATAAAAGCCGACAAGAATTTACTTACAAAGTGCATGGGCTATTCCAGTTTCATAAACCTGTTTTTGTTCCTAAATGATCTGGCAAAATGCCACATATGTGCCAATTCTTATGGGCAGCTATCTGCCTTACTATCTGCCTTACTAGATTTCAATAGAATTTAACACCTTGGTTCAGAGAGAGATTAGTTTTAATTATGTCCGAAATATCACTGTGTGATTTAATTTGCACGAGCCACAAAGGTTCCTATTTCTCACATTTCGAGATTATTTTAAATCTAAAATTTTGATAATTTCAAAAACCATGGGAATAGAAATTGAAACTCCTTTTTAATGCCATTCTCGTCATAGGTATGTCGAATAGGGAAATTTAAGCAATACACTAATAGGCTTGCTTTCCTTAGGCGTGTAGGAAAAATTATTACTTTTTTCGCCTTTCAACAAGGCCAAGGCAGTTTTATAGTCCATTTCATCTTTTAGAGAAAAGTGTGTAAGGACGTTAATTTTTTTAAACTTGAAATTTTTATTAGCCTGGGCTAAACTGAGCTTGCTTGCACTTTCCTTAACATTTAACTTATGCAACAATAGGAGGAAGTGGTTTAGTGTTTCCTTTTCTTTTTTATGCTTATAATGTGTTTCGTTGTTTTGTTATTGTGATTGACCTCTATGGATTCTGTTTCCGAATCATCCAAGACCTCATCACGACCTGAAAGCTATTGGTATTGTTAAGTTTTGGGTACTCATCATAATTATTATATTTCCTATTATTTCTTTAGTGTCACTCGCTTTACGTGTATGTGTTGTGTATCTAGTCTGATTGTTTGCTTGGTTTTTTGTATGTAAGTCATTAAATCTTTTGATGAGTGTGGCATATCTATTTTGCAGATCGTTATATGAATCCTGCATTTTTTAATTTGAAAATGTAGAATTTTATTAATTTGAGGATCTGAGTTCAGATCAAGTTCAACTGAGATTGTTGGTTTAGAAGTCTGTAGTATTTGCAGCAGTCATCTTGTTTGACGTTGACGCTCGGTTCATTTGCATTTCTTGACGCATATTAGGTTCCTTTCTTATTTGAGATGGCTTCGGTTGAATTAGTTCTCTTTTTTTGGTATTCTTCTTTTCATGCTTCAGCCTCTCAAGTTTTTCTTTTACTTTAGCACATTATTTCACTTTACATTTTTCGATTTCTTGTTTAGTTTTTCTTGGTAGTGGTGCTATATACTAAGTTGCCACTGTGTGATAGTTGATGAGCTGAAGTAATATTCCTCTCTCTTTTCGTTTAAGACTTTTTTAAGAATGCCCCAGGCAAAAAAGGGGGAACAATCACCCAATTTCGAAGTGCAATGAGAAATCTTGCCACATATAATTCACATTTACTTTTTATAAAAATTATTTATATGGGTAATTGGTGTGACCTCCAACATTGAACTTCTATGGTAGGCGATCAGACCTCTCTGATCGCTGGGTCGAAAAGTTCAATCATTTTTTTTGCACATAAAATGAATTTTGTAAATTTATTGAATTATTTTCAATAAATTTCAGTCTGTCAGACGAGAAATCTCCTTCATTTATTTAGAATAGCAGTATCTTCCTTATGGTCGGGACACGTAAATAATAAATTATAGTGTTTTAAGTAAAATAAAAGCGCAATATTTTTAAAAACAAGTAAAAAAGCTAGAATTGGTCTAAAACCAATTCTTATGCTACCCAAGTTTGATTTTTGAAGTGGTTTTTCGCATATATTTCTAGAACGGTTTGTCGGACAGAAAAAATGATTATAAACAATTTTATAGGATTTTGTATTCTGAAGAAGGTTTTAGTACAATAAACATGTCTTGGACTGATCGTTTTCACAGTATACGTTAAAATCCTAAATTTTTATATGGCAACACAAAGAAGGAGTTGCCCGATTTAGTCCATTTTTAAAATTTTATTTGCTATAGTGGAAAACGAAAGTTTTATATGGCAACCCCACGAAGGAGTTGCCCGATTTGTCTCATTTTCGCACTTAATTTTACTTTTTTTTTAAAGTCCGTGTACAAAATTTCAGCTCTCTAAGTATCCGCGTTCTCGAGTTATCGTGCGCACAGTGCGCACTTTTAATATTATGCGTGGGTGTCCAATCCATTTGGCTCTACCATCATTATTTCGAGGTGTTACAAACGGAATGACAAACTTAGTATTATATCCCTATAGATTTCATCTAGGGTATAATAACAGCCATGACAAAAAAATAACATTTTCCAATGTCAGTTTTTGTTGTTGTTACAATTGCACTGTGACAAGTGCATTAAATTATCAAAGGCAACGTTAAGATATATTACCTGAAAATAGGCGGGTGCTAAAAATTTGTTTATTTTACATAGCAATTTGGATTATAAAAATGTCCCCCTTCAAAATGTCACGATCTCATTACTAGCATGACGATACGAATACATACACAGCACACTAATAAATTTCACCGAGTGCAGTAACCAAGGTTGTCCTTATTAGTTATTTATCTAATGGCTGTGATATGTTTATTTTGGTAAGTTTTTATTTCGCTTATTATTTTTAATTGAATAATAATTTGCTTATTTTTGAATTCTGTGCAGCACTGGAGGGGCATTCAAGAATTTTTGGCGAGTTTGTTTTATGCTGAAATCTTTTACTTACTTTTCGCTTTCATTTAGAAATTGAATTTTTTTGTTCATTTTTAGGTTATTGTTGGAGAAAACTGAAGTGCTGTCAATGGAATTTGCGGAACCGATTCTCTACGTGGGATACTTCAATAAATTATGGCTTGCTTAATGTTTTTTTATTTTTAGTTAATTTAGTTTTAATTTTTTATTTAATAATTATGTTAACTACATCTCAATTCACGCTAGCTTGGATTAGCTTGCAATTCAAGGAATTATATTCACCAGACTATTAACCTTTTTTTCTGTCACTACAGCACAAGCAAAAAATTAATTTTAAATTATATATATGTAAGTACTTAAGTAGACACTAAGTTGAAGTCCTAATGGATTTTTGTTTTGTTTATCTTTTTGTTTGCTGTGAAATAGAGCATTTCTTAGTTGATTTTTTCATTGATTTGTTTTCTTTGTTGAACCGGCACTCCCTTCATTTATTATTGCAAGTATAGAGTTTTTACAGATACTGTTCTGTTTTGTTATGGTCGTAGCATACTGCACGCAGCAGTATGCTATACTGAGGCTACCTGGATCATGTATGCGCGGGCTGCTTTCTATATGGACGGATTATCTATACGTGCCGATCGCACCCGAATGGGGGATAAGAAGAAGAGCGCTTCCTGTCACTCTGATTTGTGATGGTGCAAAAGTTAAGAACGAAAGCTGAGGCTGACGGAAGAAAAACGCGAAGCATCTGCGTAATTATATGATAGTTTTGGTTATACGGCAATCAAAAAGGTCGCGGAAGAAAGGTTCAGGTGTCCTAGATAGCGGAATATTCCACAAATCAAGTGAGTTACAAAAAAAAATGATTCAGAGTTTTAAAGCGATCTGAATTTTTTAACTAAAGGAAAAACAACAGATTTTTGCCTATTCAGCAAAGGCGGCTGACTTTGGATTCCTTTGATTTGGTGTAATATAGCAGTAGGGTGCCGCTTGGTTAGCCGTGAATTTTGTCGTTGCTAGTGAAGAGCAAAACGAAAAATCATTGATTATTCCATCACATCTGTGCATAATAGAAATAGCTGGAACAAAGGTACGAATTTTACGAAATGCTCCTCCAGTTTGTCGTAAGTTAACAAGAAACGCATGTGGAAGTCTCTTGAAGCAAATTTCAGCAACAGAGACGAGTCTACATTTGCCTGAAAATGCAGTAAAATGCTTTTCAATGGTCCACCACATTTTCGTCCGGCAAAAACAAAAGTATTCGGATATTTCGGGCTTAAGTGAATTGTACACAGATCCGTAAAGTAAATTGCAGTATCATACTTCTGAAGAATTTATAACTGTAAGGAATTTACCGATGGATTTAACTGCCAGTTACCTGGTATTGCATGGGGCAAGTAGCATTGTCGGCTAAGTTCTAACATATAAATAGGTGCGATTACGAAGAATCAGCACAAAAACATGTCCATACGTTGACTCCTGAATATGGCGAACTCGAAAAAATTACTTATCACGGTGCAGTACACAATTAAACTCTTCCAGTGAACTGTATTACAGATTGTGTTTGGTATGTACATCAATGTAGTAATTTCTGCAGATTATAATATAAATTATATAATTAAAATAATATTTGGACAAAGGCTGAAATTGGTTACATTATGAATGAAATAAGTAACTAGATGACGAACAAATTGAATAACTTAAACAAATGAGAAAAGGTTGTAGGCTATAGTTGCTCTAAATTTTATCCAAAAATCA